>JARFJB010002254.1:3615000-3617500 GCA_036346205.1 Vesta saturnalis | reverse complement strand
GTGTGTGTGTTGTGTGTGTGTCTGTGTGTGTGTGTGTCGTGTGTCTGTGTGTGTCTGTGTGTCTGTGTGTTGTGTGCTGTGTGTCTGTATGTGTCTGTGTGTATTGTGTGTGTGTGTGTCTGTGTGTGCTTGTGTGTCTTGTGTGTGTGTGTTGTGTCTGTGTGTGTCTGTGTGTAGTGTGTCTGTGTGTGTCTGTGTGTGTTGTGTGTGTTTGTGTTGTGTGTCTGATTCTGTGTATTGTCTATTGTGTGATGTGTCTGTGTGTTGTCTGTGTATTGTGTATGTGTTTGTGTTGTTGTGTGTGTGTTGTGTGTTGTGTGTGTCTTGTGTGTGTGTCTGTGTGTGTCTGTGTGTCTTGTGTGTCTGTGTGTCTGTGTGTTGTGTGTGTGTCTGTTGTAGTGTGTATGTTGTGTTTGTGTGCTGTGTTGTCTGTGTGTGTTGTGTGTGTGTTTGTTCTGTATGTGTTGTATGTGTTTGTTGTGTATGTGTTGTGTCTTATGTGTGTGTTTGTGTCATGTTGTTCTGTGTATCTGTGTATTGTGATGTGTCTGTGTGTTAGTATGTGTGTTTGTGTGTCTGTGTGTTGTTGTGTGTCTTGTGTGTCTGTTGTGTGTCTGTGTGTCTGTGTGTCTTGTGTCTTGTGTCTGTGTGTTCTGTGTGTTGTGTGTGTCTGTGTAGTCTGTGTGTATTGTGTGTGACTGTGTTGTGTGTGTCTGTGTCGTGTTGTTGTGTGTCTGTGTGTGTGCTGTCTGTGTCTGTGTCTGTGTGTGTCTTGTGTGTGTGTGTCTGTGTTCTGTGTGTCTGTGTGTATGTTTGTGTGTATGTGTTGTGTGTGTGTGTGTGTGTGTAGTGTGTATATGTGTGTATCTTGTGTGTCTGTGTGTGTTCTGTGTCTTGTGTTTGTGTCTGTTTGTGTCTGTGTGTGTCTGTGTGTCTGTGTGTGTCTTGTGTGTCTGTGTGTTTGTGTGCTGTGTGTATGTGTGTCTGTGTGTGTCTGTGTGTGTCTGTGTATGTCTGTGTGTGTTTGTGTTGTGTGTTGTGTTCTTATGTCTGTGTCTGTGTGTGTCTGTGTGTCTGTGTTGTCGTGTGTGTGTGTGTGTGTGTGTGTGTGTGTGTTGTGTGTGTGTCTATGGTTGTGTTGTTGTGTGTTGTGTCTTGTGTCTGTGTGTTGTGTCTGTGTGTGTTGTGTGTGTCTGTGTGTGTCTGTGTATATGTGTGCTGTGTGTGTTGTGTGTGTGTGTACTGTGTGTGTCTGTGTGTCTGTGTGTCTGTGTGTGTCTGTGTCTTGTGTGTTCTGTGTTGTGTGTGTGTTGTGTGTTGTTGTGTCTGTTGTGTGTGTGTGTGTTGTATGTGCTTGTGTGTGTGTGTGTGTGTGTTCTGTGTGTCTGTGTGTTCTGTGTGTTTGTGTGCTTTGTGTGTGTTGTGTGTCTGTGTGTGTTCTGTGTTTGTCTGTATGTGTGTGTGTTTTGTTTGTGTGTCTTGTATCTATTGTGTATCTGTGTATTGTATGTTTGTGTGTTATTGTGTATGTCTGTGTGTGTTGTGTCTGTGATGTCTGTGTTGTGTGTGTCTGTGTTGTCTGTTGTGTCGTGTATTGTTGTGTTCTGTGTGTGTCTGTGTCTGTGTGTGTTTGTGTGTGTGTGTGTGTGTCTTGTGTGTGTGTGTCTGTGTGTTTGTGTGTGTGTGTGTCTGTGTGTGTGTGTGTCTGTGTGTGTGTGTGTGTGTGTGTGTGTGTGTGTGTGTGTGTCTGTGTGTGTCTTGTGTTGTGTGTTTGTGTGTGTATGTTGTGTGTGTGTGTGTGTGTGTTGTGTGCTGTGTGTGTGTGTGTGTGTGTGTGTGTGTGTCTGTGTGTTCTGTGTGTGTCTGTATGTGTCTGTGTATCTGTGTGATCTGTGTGTGTTGTGTGTGTGTGTGTGTGTGTGTGTGTTGTGTGTTGTGTGTTTGTGATGTGTGTGTTGTGTGTGTTTTGTGTGTCTGTGTGTATTTGTGTTGTCTTTGTCTGTGTCTTGTGTCTGTGTGTGTGTGTGTGTGTGTTTGTGTGTGTATGTTGTCTGTGTGTGTCTGTGTATCTGTGTGTCTTGTGTGTGTTGTTGTGTGTATGTGTTGTTGTGTTGTGTTGTGTGTCTTGTGTTGATGTGTGTTATGTGTGTCTGTGTGTGTCTAGTGTGTTCTGTTGTGTCTTGTGTTGTTGTGTGTGTTGTGTGTTGTGTGTGTTGTGTGTTGTGTGTGTGTATGTGTTGTGTGTGTGTGTGTATGTGTTCTGTGTGTCTATGTTGTGTCTGTTGTATGTGTGTTGTATGTTTGTTGTTGTGTGTTTGTTGTTTTGTGTGTGTATCTTGTGTCTGTGTGTGTCTTTGTTGTGTGTTCTGTGTGTGTGTCTGTGTGTTGTGTGTGTGTGTGTGTGTGTCTGTGTGTGTTGTCTGTTCTGTGTGTTCTTGTCTGTTTGTGTGTGTGTCTGTTGTATCTGTGTGTGTTGTGTTGTATGTGTTTGTGTGTCTTG
>JARFJB010002254.1:3525000-3607500 GCA_036346205.1 Vesta saturnalis | reverse complement strand
AGGAATAATGTTTGAGTTCTATTTTAATCTTTTACAACTTCCAAAATCATTGAGTAAAAGTTTTAATTGTTTTTATGAAAGTGTGAAATGATATAGCCTTGACTAATGACTTTAATTTATAAAGAAAACATTCTTTAACTAAACTCTACTTTTATTATTATCACGTTTCGGTTCATGTAAATGAACTTTAATAATTACTCAACAAATTCCTTTTTCCTTCTATTGGGACGCGCCAGCTGCTCAAAAAAGTAATAAATAGTTATTATTATCACTCATGAAAATGATTATCAATCTGATGTTATTAATTACCTGTACTTTGCTATTAATTGAACTTGCTTTCTTGAGTATTTCCATTTGCAGTGTTTGCATAAGCTTTTAAAATTTGAAACAGTCAATAATAAAATGATTCAAAAGTGATAATATTTAATTAAGTCAAATTCTAATGCAGACTGTTTTGTTTGCAGCATTATATAAAAATAATTCTAATACTATGTTAGTATTTTTCTTAATATTACCATGCAAAAACGATCCTTTACAAATGATCAATGAAATATATTTTCGTTCAGCATTTGTATCTAAAAATAAATTTAAAAATAAATAAAACACACCAATTTTCGTTTATTTATACTATCAAAAGGTCTTACTTGTAATCACTTTGTTTCAAAGTGGTAACGTAATGCTTGGGTTACTTGGACCGGTGAAGAGGCCTCGTTTAGGTGGATGGCATTCTCTGTCGCCAGGCTGGAACCGCTTTCCTTTGTTCTATTCAATATCTTCTTTGGATTTTTGTTGGTGATAAATACTATTCTAATCTTCTTTCATCAGTTAATGATTTTAGTAAGCGCTTGCTCGATATATTTACACTACAGTTTTAACTACAAACGGCATTTGCAACAAACTGCAAGCGAGATACGAAAGACCATGCTTTAATTATCAATATTTTTTAGTTGTTAAACTTTATATAGCAATCTATTAACTGGTTCGATTTTCTTATTGTACATTTATCACTCGCTATCAAAGCATCAACTTGGAACACTTCCAACACGCACTTAAAACGCTATTGTAAATTATTACGCGATATCTTTATCAACACCAACTTGATTTACAGTTTAATTCGTTTTAGCTTTTCTTTATCACTGATTAAGCGTGCGGAGCATACTGCCCCAGGTTGAGGGCTGTGACTGAGGACCCAAGTGCGGCGGTTATTGTTGTCTTGTCAGCCATTATGTAGGCGTGGCTTGTCAGCCATATTTGTGTTGGCAGCCATTTTTGTTTTGGCGTGAGATTTGAAACAATATAATAATCAGGAGGCCCTCATACTATCTAATAAGACCTCCGGAACTGGTTCTCGGCTCGTCGGATCTTTTATGCGGTTCATAGACCCCGCCCAGGCTCAGTGCTCTACTCAATCAATCAAATCAACCAACCATATCAATCTATCGCATTAATCAAACCAAATACCTAAACAAATTTTTAGCTTCAATCCAATTTTAAATCTCAAAACAATATTGAAATAAATTCAAGTATTGAACTGAAATCGACTTCTATCAAAACATCTATGTTACTATCAGTAATAAGAAGTTAGGAGCTGTTAATAATTTATTATAAGTAATGCTACTTTTAAGATTGCATAAAAACACATCTCATGTATCAACAGCTGCACTATCAATATCCTCCTTATCCATTAGATATTCAGTTACCTCCTCTGGATTCGAGTGAAAGTTTACAACAGGCTTATACCAGTTGACTGAGATGAGATGGTGTTGACGAATGGTCGATTAAATAATAAACATTTGCATATTCATTTCGACATGTGTATCAATCTGCTGAACACTGTAATTGTGCAGACAAAAACCATACAAAGCAATGTGGCAAGCTAAAATGTACATACATATCCTTTTCTACAGTTTAATAATACAGTAATCATGCCCGGGTATATCTGGTACTGGTTCTATCAAAAAGATAATATTACAACCAGAAGAAATAGTAGCATCCTACTCAATAATCGATAACGACAATTCACCATGATTGAAATCACAAGGTGTATGTACAAAGAATTATCACCAAGCTTGGAGGGTAGATCAGCAATTGTTTATAGGTCGTACATCTAGCTCAAGGAGATCTGTTACAGACGTTGGCAGATACATCCGTTCGAAAAAGGTATTCCGATCTAGTGGAAGTAATTCGATGCCAGATAATGCATTGTCTATGGTAGCAACAGGACAGCATGCAACACCAAACAACTGACTTACTTGTCAACACAGCCTGGATTGTTATGCAGCCATCTTCCGCTTTCCTCATTGAAAAATTTCATGACAGGTTCTTAGATACTGGCATCGAACGATTGCATACGATGGAAGACCTCTGGTATTAAATAAATGAGATCAACTATGTGAATCCCTGTTTCATCTACAATATGTTTTCTGCTCGGGTTTTCTGAGAAATAACACAGGAGGTCCCTTGTAGAGTGCTCAAACCAGTCATTACCTGCCTGTCCTTCCATTACAACAAACGTCCCTTTTGGTGACGTTTGATACAAATATGCACTAGATCAAGCGTAAATTGTTGATCCGAAACTTCATTTTTACCTAGACCTTTTCGTATCTCCATGGACTCTCTTGTTATGGTATTTAACTCCCTTTTTAGAGTCATGACAGGTATAGTGAACACTTTCGCACCAGTCTTCAGCATTCCACCATCTTGCACGGCCTTGGTAGCATTCCCCATCGCCGCTTCAGGCTAGGCTTGTCTACCAGTTGTTCGACCGTACTTTCGCAACATACTCTAGAAATCTTAGAACGAGTAATTGCATAGTAATTATATAATACAAGAATTTAGCACTGTGGTTATATGATTTCTGGATCATTTTACGTCAATGTAAAAGGGTCATATAACTTCAACCATAAAACGGTAGACAACAGTCTGTCATTGTGAACGGTCTGTACATTGTTATCAATCCATTAAGTATGACACACTTTATGTTCTATACGATTGACCTTCGGCGTTCTCAAGGATTGTTTGTGAATATTTACTAATCAATACATACGTACTATACATACATCAGAGATTCCTTTATTGCACTGATAGAGAGTTTGTAGCTACCATATATGTAACAGCAATCAACACATTGTTGTCAACTTCACCCGTTTTTATAGCTTTCGCCATTTCCACTTCAGACAAGGCTTGTCAACCACTCGTCTGAAGGTAGTTACGCACCACATTCCAGAAATATTGACACAAATATTGCATAATAATTCTATGATACATAAATGTAGGGCTAGGGTAATATGATCCCTTCATCATTTCATCTCGACATGAATGGATCGTATTACCTACCCCAATTCTATAACGGTAGACAGGTGTAAATCAGGTAATTCGTTTGTAAATTTTGATAATAATGTGTGATTGGAAATAGGCAGTAGTATACCTTTTATCCAATTTTCTTGGACATGTACACTGTGTCCATGATAAGGACAGTCATCTCGTAAGTGGTAATAGATACAACTCGGGTTAAATGAGAATAAAGGGACCAATAAAATAACACAAAGAAATCGATGGTGTAATTTTTTATTTTTGAGATATTTTAAAAAATTAGAATTTTTGAAATTTCAAATTTATTTTTTTCTGCTGTTATTATAAATGCTAGAGCAAAAATGCAAACACTTCTTCATGGCAACTTGTTACGGGCTTTAACATAGTATAGTCAGTTTCCTATTTTTATAGCCATCATCAACTTATTTTTTATTAAATACGGTCCTGATATTTTGGGAACTGGTTTTAAAAAGTTTTTTTATTACTAATTCGGCAACTTGCATTTTGACGGTAGAAGTAAAAACTACTAATTCCTTTTGTTTGTAGAGTAAATTAAAGAAAGAATTACGTATAAGTCTTATAACAGTTGTCCATTATGTTCCAAACACAAATAATACTGTCTTACAGTTGAATGGAAAACATTGAGCATTTGACGCTTAATACTTTCCAATGCTTCAAAAACTGAGGTCAATTGATAGTCATTTTCAATATTGTACCGGTAAACATAATTTTTGACATATCCCGAGAGAAAAAATTAAGAGAGAAATTAAGAGCCATCTTATTCTCGAATATGTTCCAATCCATCTTGCTGGAAACCTTACCGATAAGTATTGCTGGACGGCTTTGGAATTATGTGCCGGAGCACCGTCTTGTAAAAACCAACAATCTTCAATATCAGCATGAGGTAAATCAGCTAAAGCTGCTTCTACTTCATTTTCTAATAAATTTTGATAGCGTTCAGCCCACATATTAAAACCGAAACGCTGTTGGTATCTGCGCACTTTATAAACTCTAGGATATTTCTTCGCCCAATAGTGAGCATTTCTTCTTTTGAGAATTATATTATTGGTCGGATGAAAGTCAGGTGATTTCATATGGAAATTGCTCATTATCTGCACATTGCCTGGTACACCATTAACAGAACTCTTTGCGCCTCGCTGAATCCCCTGGTCGGAGTACTACAATTGTTTATTCAATGTGTCGTGTAAATTTTTAGATTTTCCGTAACAGCTAATAAAACATTATTTGCTTTTTCTTTGTTTCTAGTTTTCTTACGGGACTTTACAAGATTTTTAAATGCACCATGTTCTCTTAAATTGACTGACAAGTTCCTAAATGTGATTTTATGAGGCTGCTGTCTCTCGGGATATTTGTTTAAATACATGCGTTCCGCTTAGCATAACATATTTTGCTACATTTAAAACTTGTGCCATACTTTTTTGATAATAACTACCACCAATTAACTAATTTAGAGTTAAATTCTAATATGAACTAAACAGAAAATTATACAATACAAAATTATGACAGATACTAAATTTCTTCTAAGCCGTCTATTTTTATTTTTTTCAAAGGCGCCTGTTATTATTTATTCTTTTTTAGAACAACATATCGTTATTATGATATCCCAGATATAACTGTAAGATATCATTTATCTTTGGAGACCCATGAAAAACTCCTTATCAGCTTGGAATGAAATACTGTATTAGCAGTGTTTGATAATGATTATCTTTAGGAACTTTAATGTTAATTTTACAAGCATCAGTTTTATGTTAAGTTGCAAATTAAAATTATTTGTAATTTTATGAAATATTAAACAAAAAAGAAAGTTAACTAAGTAACTTTTTTGAAGATGCAAAAATTTTGTGATGATGGTCCATAAAAAGTTCAAAACGCGATCAAACCATCAAATGTGATACCCTGCTGAATTTGTAATAAAAAACATTTCAAAATCAGTTTTCAAAATATCAGGACCGTATTTAAAAAAATAAGTTGATGACTATGCCATGGTAAAGCCCGTAGCAGGTTGAAGAAGTGTTTGAATTTTTTCTCTAGCATTTATAATAACGCCAGAAAAAATTAAATAGAAACTTCAAATATTCAAAATTTTTCAAATATCTCAAAAACAAAAAATCACACCATTTTTGTGTCATTTTATTGGTCCCCTGACTACACAACATTTTCCTATTTAACCGAAGCTATATCTGTTACCATTTCCGAGATTCCTATACTAGGCGAGGTATAGAATCTGACTTTTGATTATTGTTAAGGAGTTCATAGTGAATGTGAAAACATGTCGTGGTCCACAACATGGGGGGAAGGGGGGAAGTTCACACAATGGCGGTTGGTAAATTGCTGTATCTTGCTTATTTGTTGTCGTGCAGTGATGACTATTTTTCCAACTCCTTCGTAATAAAATTATCTAAAATTATTTTTCTAATAGATTTTTTTTTGTATGCCTAACGATTAACGTGTGAAAAAATTAAATTAGAAGGAAATCATAGTTTTGATAGCGAAAAACATTTTATAAACTCATAATCGAAAGCTTAACTTTAGAATAATGCTCAAGTATGGTAAAAGTGCATTATACTGTCACATTTATTAAATTTGACTTTAATCGATGTTGACTAGCATAGGAATATGATGAATAGATTAAGGATGAATGCTGCCAGTGTCAGACCTTGCACGTCTCAGAAAATCAGCTCTTCTTGTTATTCATAAACCGTGGACGCGTGTGTTTGTAATGCAAGTGATGGTGAAATTTGTTATCCCATAGTGGGAATTGTGTACCGAGTGGAAAAATAATGCGATACTTTAATGGTATGTTTAGAAACGTTGTGAATTTTTTTAACTGATGAAGTGCACTTTTCTGTTTTATTATCATCTTCATGTACCATGGCTGATAGGTTAAATTCCATAACATTAAATAATGAGTATAAATCGCTTAAATGGCATAGAGACTGTTATCGTACTTATACAAACGAGAATAATACAAATAATTATATGCAAAGACCCCAAATGCGCCTATTGATCTTGATGAATTTTTGGGCAGGCCCCATTAAACCTGCCAACAAACCAAGGCACCCCTGCAACCAGAAGTTTACTTCCAAAAACTAACATGTCTTGATGTATTTCCTGTCAACAGTCTACAGAGAAAAGGTCTCGACTTAATTAGATGATGTTGCTAGAAGCTTCTAGATATTAGTAAGGAACGACAAGATATTTTTTTTTACCGGTTTAAGTACTTGTTCCTCGGTAAATCATATATTTGCTGCTTATGTACTTTACCACGAAGTTTGCAAAAAGGGATACTTTAGGCTTACGACACCACACTCTGATTATGAAGCTAAAAAACCCATAGATACATCAATTCATGAGGCCTTTACACTGCTGATTTCTGAAGTAGATAAAAAATTACATCACAATGTTTTTCTCTGACATTTTTGGCCTTAAGGCTACAGGAAATACACAGCAAATCAGGTACTGTTATTGACAAACTTTGATTGAGTACTATGGAGAACAAACATTATTTTTGTACTCTAAAGACCAATCGAAGGCAGTATCTGTTTTCAAAATTAACGTTTCGGTGGAAGTATGTTGTTGAACAGGTTAGATCGTCGAAGACTGATACTTTTGACGAATTTATGAATCAATTAAGACAAGAAATAAAGGATTGTACTTTTAACATAAAAGGTTTCATTTGTGACAAAATGAACCTTAAACAAGAATTGTGCATTTTCCATATTCCGACAACCTGGGAAACTTGATGATTTTTGTTAGATGATCCTGATGGTAAAAGCTCTACCCATATTACGTCTATGGCTATTTTACAAACAAATAATGATGTAATTCAGCTGTCACCGAGATCCCATTCCTATCTCTGCAGTTATCATAAATGACGTAAGTAATCAATATTTATCATTAACCGGTCAAGATATCAAGAAGTGCCTCCCAAATATCCAACCACAAGGGATTGGGCCATACTCAGTTGTATCAACGCCATTTAACCAAGCTATAAGCACATCAATACAAGTAACAAATATTGGGTTTTATACGATGATACCAGTTCCTCCCAACAACAGTCACTGTGTACACAGCCATGAAAGATTTTGTAAATATAAACAATCAATTGCATCAAGCGTTTCCAAGTTTGTCAAGAGACATGGCTATTTACTTAATCCCCAAGAAAATACAAACCGGGACTGATGAATTTCGCAATCTTTATTTTAGGACTGGAACATCCCATCTATCAAAATCTTAGCTAAGTGTCATCGGACAATACCTACGTGGAAGTGGAGTTGCAGACATTTCCGTTGAATCAGAAACAAATGGAGAAAACACTGTAGAAGTATTATTAAGGGATGCTTAATACAACAGAAGTGTTAGAGACCATGCTAACGTATGACGCTTTAAGGAGAATTCATTTCTGAAAGAAAACAATTAATACCAACAGTATACCAAGCACATACCCTTAATACAACAACTACAAGAGAGTCTTATGGATGCTGCGGATATCGAGGGCTGTTATGACTTATTATTTGGAGGAAGTACGGAACTCTGTGTAGAGTTTAAACATTTTTTGGAAGTACAATGTAAAACGAAGACACCTTCTAGTTTTGGACCCATTATTGCCACATGGTAAAAATATTGTTAAGATGAATACGTTTTGAAAGAGATGGACTTTGGTTACTACATTTAGAAACACTAGAACATATGCTCCCTATTTCTTTGTTTTAATTCACATAAACTATGTTCGAGGATGGGTGCTGTATTTACAAGATATGAAAAAATTACCCAAAAAAGTGAAATCATCGTTTTTACAGAGACACTTTTCTGTAAAGGAAGGCAAGTTTGATAATCTTGCATGCTACCACAATCTGGAGCAAACACTAATTCGATCTTCAAAAATCCAGGAAGGAGTAATAGGTATCTCAGCCAATATAAAGGCATTTAAAAGATGGTTGGTCCTTTACCCTAACAAATCAGCGGCCACAGACATGCTGTTTGGATTCTGTAGTACCATTATGGACCCATCTGGCGACGGTGAAGAATACTGTTATAATGCGGGAGAAAGAAAAAGAATAATAAGAGATGAAAGTGATGTTCAAAACTTAATGGTGTTTATGATAAGTCATGATGTTTTACTCCTGGATTCAGATGGTCACCAGAATCTGCGGAATGTTATAAATAGTCTGGAAGTCAAAGAAGAGGTGTGTGACGCTTTTAAATGTAGAAAGTGAAGGGAAATAAATAATAAATAATAGAAGAAACGAAGTCAATACATTTTATTAATCCAGATATTAATAACTTGGGAGGAGTGCACCATGACTTAGTGGGCCGCACCACGGGTAAGAGGCCCGTTTATCATCATTATATGCAGAAATATTAGATTAGGTGTAAATGTGGTATTTTCAAATAACCTCTAATGCGTCCCATTTTGATCCCGTTAGTATGTTAACCATCAGGTATTTTAAAATATGATATAATAGGACATTCATTTTAGATAATTTTATTAGAAACAATTTGCAAACATAGTCATCGGCCGTACGATAAAAAATAAGCAAGATACAAGCGATTGACTAAACGGCATTTTTTGCACCTCCCCCCACGTTGTCCACCAACCATAGAACTTGACATGCGTTTTCACATTCACTATGGGCTCCTTAACAATGAATAGTCAGATTCTATACCTCTTTCAGTACATACCCAACCTAAGCTAGTACCTAGACTATAGAGAGAATTCTTATCTTCGACACAGTGTATAGCATCTTTGACGTTCTTTGACTTTCATTATCGCTCATACTCTTAATTTGTAGAAAAACTTTTATCTTCTATATCCGTATCCAAATCGGACATAACTTCTTCAGTAGGTATTAGTTTGCCATCAATATTATTCGAGTTACTTGAGTTTGCCATTTTTACTCTAAAATAATGGTTTATATTGCAAAAACAAAATAAAACGACTTATAAAAATTTATTACATAAATACTTCCGTGGGGTCATTAACGACCCCAAGTAATAAATCGGAGGATTACGTTTACCTGCACCGACAATAGTAGCGCTATCCGCACAAGCTTCGAGACGATTAAGATGAGCTAGACGCGCAGCTAACTCCCGCACTTCGTTTTTCCGAAAATACCCGAATTATACCAACTGGGGTCAAATTTGACCCCACGATACCGGTTAAGAGTTAAAACAATGTTTCCAACTGAACAATGGGTTGGCTCGATTAAGGCGCTCAACTTGTAACTTCACAGCTCTAAACCATGACCCATTTTAAATAAACTGTTAGGTTTACAAATTTAAACGATCTAATTTAGAAAACAAAACAAACGTAAACCTAATTAAAACAGTTTATCTACAAAATTTGCTACTAAAACTAAAATAAAATACAAAATATTAAAGTTGCTGTAGTAATAAAGATATAAAAGGACCGAAATGTAATGTATAAAGCTTCATATGTACAGTGCGTAAATGAAGATCATACTTTTATTGGCATTACACGTTCAAACCAAATTAAGGGTTTTGTAATCTTCGAGCCTCAAATAAAGCATTACAGCTCATTTGAGTGCAATAAAAATTAAATCAAATTAGCACACAACCTTAATTTTATTCTAAAGCACGTACTCAAAGTAACTTCTCGACAAATGCTCATATTCCCAAATGTACAATTTAAACTGACAGTGCTACAAAAGGTGAATTGATTTTCTGTTTCCTTCACTCTCTCATACAAAACCAAGCATACTCTCGGTAAAGTTATGAAACGTCAAGGTAGTTAATATCAAAGCAATTTTACGAAATTAAAAAATTAACAGATGTATTTGGCGTTGTAATTTAAAACTTTGCTGAGTTTATACCCATTTAAATAAGCAAGTTTCAGAGTGCGGTGATCTATGGCTTACTTTACGATCACCATAACTGGGTACGTATCCAAGTTTTTGGCATTTTGCCCGTCGGTAACGGTATCGATTTAAACAAATCAAAGCAAAAAAATATATGCTCTTCTATCAAGATTTATGTACAATCGTTACATTTAAAATTCAATTCTTTAATATAATTTTGTACGGTTCGGAATTTTGTTGTAGTCTGTGCCAAAGTTCCTTGTATTATGATAAATTGAGTTTTCCTTATTCTGAACCGCTAGCAAAAACCGACAGTATACAGCGAAAACGTAATTAAGATATATTCTCATTACTAATTGCGTATAATGGAATATAAAATAAAGATTAATGAATTTTTTTATCTAAAATTTGTCGTTTCTTAACTTGTGCGGTAATTTAGGTTTCAGCATTATCTGTAAAAGTAATTTCCGGACAAATTTAAATTCAGCGTTTTAAAACTTAATTTCTATTTCAATTTACGTGTAATTAATTATTAACGCGTATAAATACTTTAGGCAGGTTACTTTGGTAAACTTTAACTTAAAGGCACAGATTTATTCACGAGATAATCAACTTTGACTAAACTCATTTTCAATAAGAAATTGAGTGAGGTGTTAGTTTATATATTTTACAGTCAGTTTTGCTTTAGCCACCAGTCAAGTTCTTAACAGGCTTTACACTTTTGTAAGGTAAATTGAAAAGCCAATATTTACCACTCAAATAACTATAAGGAGCATTTCCTTATTAATCACCTTAACATTATAAACACTACGTATAATTTGTTACTTAAAACTGCTAAATTCCAATATCACTAGTGACATTTTGTAACGTGTAGCTCTTTGTGATGGTAAGGTTTGATTTACGAAAAACTGAAAGTTAATTCCTCTTTTTAAAATGTTCTAATGAGTAGCCAGTGAAAGTTATTACTATACTGCAAGTAACTTATATCATTTCACGTAGGCTTCTTGGGTATAAGGTATATCTTTCTTCATAACAGATAACTGCCACTTATTTATATGAAATAGAACTGTTTAAGCACTAACAAATTATATAGCCGAAGAAACAGAAGATTCCGCTAAAGATTTAAATTATAAAATTAAAACTAGATAAGATAAAGCATACACCAAGCAGAAATAAAGAAAGTATTTTGAAAGAGTCGAGGCCAGGCCGTCCAATGGGGCCAGGAGGGGCTGTGTCCCCAGGCTCCGTAAAAAGTCGCTAGGAGAGCGCCGTGACCAAAAAGGTACCGTAATAAAAATGCATGTTTATACATACATCGATGTATATAGTTCATTCCTATCGCAACGTGTGATGCTTCGATCTAACAGCGTACGCGACGTTTTTGCCCCGATTTGAAATTTTGGGTTTATCCCTGTTGTTCGTTACTTCCTGCAAATTCTCGTCATTTTACAACTTTATACAGGGTTATTACAAATGATGTTCATGATATCAAGTCTAAGTATTCGAAATAAACAACCAACGAGAGTAAACACGCAGGAAAATGCTCTGTTATCTCTGAGAGTGCAATGTGAAGTGACAAGATAAATGATAAGTGTTTAAAAATAAATCAACTTTATAAAATTCACGGTAATAAAATAATTTTTCTTATTCTGAGCCAAGCAATACAAATTATTGGTATTAAGTATTAAACATTTAAATATGTTCCCTTCGGGCAGGTTTTGACATCAATGGGCAACCAGTATATGTACAGGGCCAACCAATACCAAATAATCAAATCCCACAGCTAGAAATGACTTCACCACAAAATAACTTTATACAGAATTATCCATATACTAACAGTCAAACGACCCAAATGCAAGTGTGCTATCCACAACCACTACAAACACCAATATACCCCCCTCAACAACATCCGCTTCCCCCAAATCCTGCATGAAAACAACAATTATCTAATATACCGCAAAACAGTCAACAAACAACAAATTCTCTATCAAATACGGACCAACAATCTTACAAAATTATCTCCACATCAGATGAGGATACACAAATGGACGATGATTCCACTCAAGTCAGCTCAGTACCATGGCAATTAGCTAGAGGTACAAAACGAAGGAAACGTACTAAAAATATACCAAAAAACAACGATGAATCCGAAATAACAAGTCATAACATATACTCAGGACGTACAAATGAAGACAGTGATAAAGACAACGCTGAAGTCAGTAATAAAGATAACACTGAAAAAGTTGTAACCAAAAATTACGTAAAACCAACACCAATTTTCATATACGATGCCATAAATTACCCAAAAATGATAGAACATCTAACGGAAACGGTTACTGAAAATGAATACACCACCAGATCAATGACAAACAACATTATAAAAATAAATTGCAACTCAATAGACACATACAGAAAAATGATAAAATACCTAAAAGACAAGAATATCGACTACCACTCCTACCAATTAAAAAGTGACCGTGCCTACAGAGTTGTCATAAAACATCTCCACCATACTGTAGAGTTACAAGACATAAAGGATGGATTAACTGCCAAAGGCGACGTAATCAGAAACATAATTAATGCAAAAAAGTATCAAACCAAAGAACCTCTAAATCTGCTCTTCGTTGATCTAGAGCCTTCAGACAACAACAAGGAGATATACAACTTAAAAGCTTTACAAAACAAAATAGTAGTAATAGAACCACCCCAACAAACCCAAAACCATAATGCAATGCACTAGATGCCAACTATATGGCCGTTCAAAGAACTACTGCAACAAAAACCATCTCTGCGTAAAATGTGGGGGTCAACGCGACACAATAGCTTTCAAAAAGAGTAAAAATACTCCTGCAACGTGCGCGCTATGTGGTGGAACACATCCCGCAAATTACAAAGGCTGCAGCTACTATCATAATCTCACTAAAAATAGAAGCATCACACAAAGTCCCTAATACACCCAAAACATCAACAGTAGTGCACTTCACATACAATCACCTCCTACAGGCCGTTTGGATAACACCACAAGCTATGCTAATGTAGTTAATAGAGGTAATAATGCGACACAAGACATCACACTTCTTAAATTCCTAGAAGAATTCAAACAAATGTTTAACCAACTCATGCAGCAAAACAGCTCAGTACTATCTATACTATCCATGCTTGTCAGAAAACTAAAGTAATGGTGTAAAGAACCAGCGTCCTTTACGTATGCTTTTTAGAATAAATTATTTGCGGACCATCCTATATCTAAAATTTCAAAAGTTTACGCGATATTGCACAACGAATAATTTATTAATCACCGCTGACGTGTATTTCTAAAAAACCAGTAAGTTTTTGCACGTCAGAACGATTACAACCAATCGCATAACGGCATCCCCCGCACGGTAGCCGCGAAGCCGCCCACAGACGCACCTTTATAAACCCGCGACGCGCGTGAAAGAGAGGATGAATCGAAGTAGATTCAAGTCAAGCCGATATCCAGCAGCCGCCGCACCGTTCGCTTCGTGTAAGCACCGACCTGCTAAACACCGCGAATGAATCGAAGTAGATTCAAGTCAAGCCGATATCCAGCCGCCGCCACCGTACCGTTTGCTTCGTGTAAGCACCGACCTGTTATTCACCGTCGAAGAGTACATCGCGATCGTGTGATAACGCGCACCATCTCGCACCGGGCAACCTAAAGTTTAATCATGTACTGCCATTGATAGACACGTAGGTTGTAAAGTTATAAAATCTGACAATTTACAATCGAACACTACAGAACGTAAATAACGCCGGGCTGAGTCTCCAGGAGTTATACCAAGTTCACTAACACCTAGAGTGCCACGCAGGGGTAACCCCCGACGTCACATCGCAAACACTTGAGGGTGAAGGGTTGTTACAGGGCTGTAAAGACCTGCGACCTTTTTCTTAGTCTATCCGGTTAAGACAGGCCGTCGCCTACGTCTTCTGAGTATTACTGAAATCCCGCTCGAAACTCATACATACAATACATACAGACAAACACAATAACCGTACACGGTGTCTTTAATCGCAGGAGAGTACACCCGAAATCGGTTGTATAAATTGGTAGTCAATATAACCATCGCAAACACCTAGTGTGAGATCGTTTGTAAATAAATTAGATAGTACGTAAATTATCCAATATTTACCTTAAACCTATTAAAGTCGTTTTAGAGTAGTTTTAATATCAAGTATTTTGTTCCCTTGATTGATTGTAGATAATTAGACTTAGTATGGAAATCCGTAATTAATTCCGTTAAATAAATAATCTAATTGCCTAATCAAACCGGTTAGAATTAAAGAAAGATAGTCCCGAGACCTCGCATTTGCATACGCGCACTTCGCGTGTATTATTTCCTGGGAGTACGACATACTCGCTTCAGCGCTCCAGAGTTACTGAAGAATAAATGATTATGCCATGCGTATAGGCCGAGAACGATATCGATTTTCTCCGTCCGAAGTCGTTACACTGGCGCCGTTGAACGAAACTACTTAAAGCAACCAGCTTCGGTAAATACAGGACCGTAACATAAATTTTACCTACTAGGTAAGGAGTAGATTAAAATAATATCTCTGTTCACAGAAGCGACTACGCACACAGTAAACAGCCGCCCACCAGAATGACGAGTGTGAGGAGCCGCCAGGACCAAGAAGCACAAATATATTTTGAGTTGTTATTAATACCAGTTTTTTTTATATTGTTAAATTTATTTAATATACGTTTTAAAACGCTTTAAGATATTTATTTAAGGTGACAGTGTCAGCCCACTAGTTAAGACGAACCACACCCCGTTTATAATAAATTATAAACACGATTGAGCAAAGCCGAGGCAAAATAAAACCGCGTTGGGTTACCAAACCAGAAGGCGTGTAAATAATAATCATTTAATTAAAGAACCGTAAGGGGGGGATATTACATATAGCACCTAAACGTGAGGCTCGAAAAACACTGAACACCTTAAATAGTTTTCCGTTTACAGATTCCAAAAGGACCGCAGAAGTACCAGTAATCAAATATTTTTGTTTTCCACAGACACTAATCTGTCTGTTACAGGATGAGTATACCGAGGACTCTGAAGATACCGACACCAGAGTGGGATGGATTTACCATCTCAAGAAGGATGAATTAGCAACCGAAGCTAGGAAATATAAGCTAGAGACAGGAGGAAATGTAGATGCACTTCGAGCCAGGATAATAAAATACTTACGCACCGGAGAAGGACAAGTAACCACACTGACACCAGAAATAATAACATTAGCCGCTCCGATACCATCACCACCAGCTGGGGAATACCTAGACATTACCGGAACCAGACGCGCCGATATTTGCGATAGAATACGCAAATGGGTTGTGAAATACGACGGTATCAGCGACCCGATTTCTTTCTTGGAAAGAGTAGAGGAATTACAAACCTGCTACAACATCACCCACCGTGATCTATTACTCGCCCTTCCGGAATTATTAAAGGAAAACACCCTGTTATGGTACAGAAACCATCAACAATCCTGGACGACCTGGAAAGATTTCTTGGTCAGTTTTAAAATACAATTTTTACCACCGTGACATCAATTTCAACTGGAGGAGGAAATCCGAAATAGATTACAAAAACCCCGAGAAAAGGCCACCGAATACGTGACTGCCGTCCTGACCCTAATGCGACGCCATTGAAACATGTCGAGAGAAGAACAGTTACAACGTATGTATGAAAACCTGAGGGTGGAATATAAATATTACATCCGACAGAGAGATTTCAAAGACCTGACCGAACTTCTCGAGTTGGCCACCCAATTTGAAATGCTACCTCCGCGGGCGCACTCGCCATCTCCCAGTCCCAATCGGCCGAAGGTACACTTTGGTGGTCTAACACCAGCTCCTGACACACCAGCACACCGTCCCCGTGAAATCAACACCACTACAACCGTTCCAACACTGATCACCACCCCGTATGACCGCTCCACCGTCTGCTGGAGATGTGGAAAAACCGGACAATTCAAAGAGAGGTGTAGAGAACCGTTTAAAGCTTTTTGCTCGAGATGAAGGAAAGAAGGTGTATTATCCCGCGACTGCCCCTGTCCGCGGTCGGGAAACTTCAGACGCCGGTAAAGGGACACCAGGAACTTTTTACTACCCCGGCTCTGAAACCTAGAAACAAAACAACCGCCAGCGAGTGGACCACTTGGCTACAAACCATCCTAGTTGGAAAATTTGTATACCACTAGAAAAACGCCGAGATATCCTGGAGGAATGTCACGATGCTCCCACCGCAGGACACCTGGGAATTGCGAAAACGCTATGCCGCATATACCGCAATTACTACTGGCCCACCATAAAATCGGACGTTATAAAATACGTAAAAGCGTGTAGAAGTTGTCAGACTTATAAAGGTAGTACACAAAAACCGCAAAGAGAAATGTACTTTTCGCGGCCTGGACAACCGTGGAACAATGTAAGTACAGATCTTATCGAACCGCTGCCGCGTTCAAAGAAAGGATATAAATTCCTGTTAGTTTTCCAAGACCGGTTAACTAAGTGGGTCGAACTTAAACCACTCCGCAACGCTACCAGTCCGCTGATTATCCAAGCGTTAAAAGAAAAAGTAATATATCGCTTTGGAACTCCCCGACACCTGATCTCCGATAACGGCCCCCAGTATACAAGCGAATTATTCCGCACGTTCTTGAAGGATCATGGGATCAACCATCCTTCTACTCCACCATATTCCCCACATGCCAACCCGGTGGAAAGGACCAATAAAGTGATCGGGACGATGATCGCACAATTTACGCGAAATAACCAGCGAGAATGGGACGCTCACCTGCCTGAAATAGCATTCGCTACCAATACCGTACAGCATGGATCAACTGGTTTCTTTCCAGCCTTACTTAATCTCAGTAGAGAATTAGAACCACCGAGGGCATGGTCAACCCAGAAACAACATACTCGCTTCAGCGCTCCAGAGTTACTGAAGAATAAATGATTATGCCATGCGTATAGGCCGAGAACGATATCGATTTTCTCCGTCCGAGGTCGTTACACTGGCGCCGTTGAACGAAACTACTTAAAGCAACCAGCTTCGGTAAATACAGGACCGCAACATAAATTTTACCTACTAGGTAAGGAGTAGATTAAAATAATATCTCTGTTCACAGAAGCGACTACGCACACAGTAAACAGCCGCCCACCAGAATAACGAGTGTGAGGAGCCGCCAGGACCAAGAAGCACAAATATATTTTGAGTTGTTATTAATACCAGTTTTTTTTATATTGTTAAATATATTTAATATATGTTTTAAAACGCTTTAAGATATTTATTTAAGGTGACAGTGTCAGCCCACTAGTTAAGACGAACCACACCCCGTTTATAATAAATTATAAACACGATTGAGCAAAGCCGAGGCAAAATAAAACCGCGTTGGGTTACCAAACCAGAATAATAAATAAATAAATAATAATCATTTAATTAAAAAACCCGCAAGGGGGGGGGGGAATTACAATGGTCAACTTTTTAAGAATAGCACTCTGGAACGCAAATGGACTAATCCAGCACAAAGACGAGGTAATACTCTTCCTCAAAGAACAACATCTAGATATCCTACTTATAAGCGAAACTCACTCTACAGCAGAAAGCTATCTAAATATTCCTAACTACAAACTGTACCACACGAACCATCCAGATGGAACCGCACATGGAGGAAGTGCTATCTTTATTAGACAATCAATAAATCATTATCAATTACCTAACTATGAGAAAAATCAAATACAAGGCACTTCATTTAAAGTCCAAACATTCCCCTACGAACTCACAGTTTCAGCGGTATATTGTCCACCCAGGCATAAAATAAAAAGAAGATTTCAACCTGTTCTTCCAAACTCTTGGTTCAAAGTTTCTCGCAGGAGGTGATTATAATAGCAAAAATACCCCATGGGGCACGCGGCTCACCACAACAAAAGGAAGAGAACTGGCTAAACTGATGTAGTATTGTAACTACTCATTCTTATCTACTGACAAGCCAACGTACTGGCCAACTGATCCAGCAAAAATACCAGACCTTTTAAACTTTTTTGTAACAAAAGGGGTCTCACCAGCTTATACGAATGTAAGTCCTAACTATGACCTATCGTCTGACCAATCCACAGTGATAGCAACTGTTTGATCAGCAATTCTTCCAAAACAAAACGATACTAAACTACATAATCATAAAACTAACTGGAATGAGTTCAGGACCATACTTACAGACAGAATAAACCTAAAAGTTAAATTACAAACACCAGATGATCTGGATTCAGCAATGGACAACCTTATACACCTACTACAAGAAGCTGCACTACAATCCACCCAACCACAACATCCACAAGAGTACGTCAATGATCTTCCGTTAGAAATTGAACAACTTCTAAAAGAAAAAAGGAAAGCTAGAGCAATTTGGCACCGTACACGAAACCCAGCTGATAAAACAAAATTTAACCATCTAACAAATAAACTGAAAACTAAACTCAAGCAAATGAGAGAAGAAACTTTTGAAGAATACTTGAACAGTCTAAACAGATATGATCAATCAATATGGAAACCTGTTAAAAATACACGAAAACCCAAAGCATCCATACCGCCTATTAGACAAACAATACCACAATTAGGACCATGGGCAAAAAGTGACACAGAAAAATCAAAATTATTTGCACAACATTTTCTAACATCTTTACTCTGCACACCGACGATATAGATTACGAAATGGAACAAGACCTCGCACGAATTCCGGAAACACGGCAACAAATAACATTTACTACTCCCAGAGAACTACAAAAGAGATCAAACTTTCAGAACCCAAAAAAGCTCCTGGCATAGATAAAATCACACCAAAAATGTTAAAAGAACTTCCTAAAAAAGCAATAATGCCACTAACATACATATTCAATGGAAGCCTAAGGATACAACATTGGCCAACGCAATTAAAATTGCCAGAAATAATAACTGTAATCAAACCAGGGAAAGAACCTTCAGACGCAAATTCCTACCGTCCAATAAGTCTTCTCCCGGTTATTTCTAAAATATTCGAAAAGCTTCTGTTACATAGAATCAAAATCGACTTGCCAGCAAACTTGATACCACACCATCAATTTGGTTTTCGGCCAGGACATTCTACAGTACAACAGATCCATCGATTAATTGACCTCATTCAAAAAGCCTTTGATGACGGATGCTACAGCTCAGCGATATTCCTTGACGTAGCCCAGGCTTTCGACCGAGTCAGGCATACTGGTCTCCTCTCTAAAATCAAGCAAATCCTTCCTTCTTACTTTACCCTTCTCCAATCCTATCTTAGCAACCGACAGTTTCAAGTCAAAGTGGGAAATGAAATATCAAAATTGCATCCAATCAAAGCAGGGGTGCCGCAGGGCAGTATCCATGGTCCAGTGCTCTATATTCTCTTTAGGTCAGACATACCAACCTCTACAAACACAACAATTGGCACATTTTCGCCATTTTATCAGTAAATTCTGACCCTCTACAAGCAGTACTGGACCTACAAGATTACTTCAACATACTACAAAACTGGGTCAACAAATGGAAAATAAAAATAAATGAATCCAAGTCGAGCCATATCACATTCACTTTACGAAAAACCCCAACACCTGATGTATATCCTAACAACGTTATAATACGCAAACAAGTCGAAGTAAAATATTTAGGAATGACGATGGACACCAAACTAACTTGGAAACCCCATTTACTAAAGAAACGGAAGCAAATAGATCTTACCACCAAACAATTAAATTGGCTACTAGGTAGAAAATCGAAACTAACTATAGAAAACAAAATCCTGATATGTAAAACCATAATCATACCAATATGGACTTATGGTATAAAACTATGGGATGCGCCAGCAACACCAATGTTTTTATAATCCAAAGATGCCAGTCCAAACTCTTCAGATCAATACTAGATGCCCCATGGTTCGTTTCCAATAACACGATACATAATGACCCCCAAATCAAACATGTGAATTAAGTCATTCCCCAGAAAAGCTCTACCCATCATGCTCCGATCGAATTCCACAACAATCCACTCATAGAACCCCTACTACAAAGAAGAGACAACAAATGACTCAAGAAAAAACGGCCAATCGACTTGCTGTAAGAATCTGAGGTGTCGCCGCTGGACTAAACCTCATCATGCCATCTCTCAACATTCATAAGATTATAATAAGGTTATAGAATTATTGTATTCTGATTGCTGATTAAATTTACAAATAAAAGAAAATAATAAATCTGGGTTTACTTATCATACAAAAAAATAAGGTGGTTACGTTTCAAGAAAAACTCAAAAAGTTTCATCCGAGGTGCCAAGAATTATAAATGTTTGATATGTAAACCCCTTGTGATACGACAAATGTGAAACCTGTAATCAAGCTCTTGCGATACTTTGTTAACAGTCGATTGTTTCGATGGATCGCGTAATATGTTGTTGGATCTCAGGTACGCTTTCTGGTATTGGTGGTGTATACACTTTATCTTTGATGTTTCCCGACAAGAAAAAATCAGAGGGGGTGATGTGCCTAGATCATGGAGGTCAGTTCAAGAGTGCACCATCATTTGGACCAGCACGATCCGTCCATCTGTCAGGCGGCCGATTTCGAAGTTGAGCCTTAACATCAAGTGGTAATGTGGAGGTGCGCCGTCTAATTTCAAAATAAAATTTAGGGATTTTTGTTCTAATTGCGGTAAAAGCCAGTCCGTCGTCATGTCCAACAAATCATTCCATTTATTGTTTGTCCAACAAAGAAAAAAAGTCCCGTAGACTTATATCACCCCCTGGGTTGGTGCAACCATTTTTATATTGCGCTTGCTTGCTTCTCAGATCGGATTTAACCACTCAATACTTTGTGAATAAACTTAAAAATAAACCTTAACAGGTTATAACACATTTATTCCGTTATAATAATATAAAACAAAAAAAACTCTAAAAAGGGAAAAAATAAATACACGTACTTAAATATTGAATTAAATAAATAAACTGGAAACTAAAAATGATTCTGTTGTCCCCTTATGATCAAACCACTATGGTATCCCGCTGTGTTGCGAATTCGGATCGCCCTCTATGAATATTACTGTAAATATATAATTAAACAGCAGTTTTGTACTACCCGAAATTTTCATTATTGAAAAGGTTAATTATAATGAACAGGTGACTAGATATATGTAAGGTGAAGTCAGGCTTCCAAGGGAGTTATTTACAGGTGAGTGTTTACATTTGTAGTTATGTATGAAAGTTAGTATGCTGATCATAATTGGTTGTCGTACACTGTTTATTCCAAGTAAATGAATTGAACTCAGGTCAGGTATTATTAATAGGTAATAATTAATATTACATTATTTATGAATAAAATCATAACTGGAAACAGGGGTTTTATATACAGGTCAGGTTTTAATATATACAGGTCGGGCTAGTTTATGATTACATTCGGTAATTAGTGTGGTTATCTGGAATTCTGGTAATTGGGCTGATATATTTGTATTAACAAGATATTGTGATTGGTACTTGGGGAACTGTAATAGCGTCTTCGGAGGCGAAACTGCCGGCAACGTTTAAAGCGTTAATATCACTAAGGGAGGTTTCTCTTAAGTAAATGTACCTAATTATTTATGGCATAACTTCCATCTAATTAGGTGCTTCTTGAACCATCATCCAGTAGAACGAATGAGCTTGTTTTTCTATTTTGTGCTGACCTTTTACAGTGATGCAGGGATGATTCTTGGCTTAGAAAACTTTAGTTTTTCTAGGGCGTCACCTCCGACAAACTAAGGACCTTGTCACTTTTATGCACCTTTCTCGGGGCTTTTGACGACCAAGAACGTTATACATAAATGTGTGGGTAGATAAATAGAGGATGCTGGTCAGATCAATAATGTGGGTAAGGGACAAGGGCTACTGGGCAGAATTACTGGTCTGGTTACTCGTCAGGATAATAATTCAGGTGCAGGATAAATTGATACGAGAAGCTGAACAGGATCCTCAACAGGATAGTAGTTATTTATCGGAAAACTGGTCAGTTTACTGGTTGCTGGTCAGAATCGTCTGTCTGCGAGACAGGATAATACTACAACCGGGTAAAATATATTATAGGATGCGGTTGAAGGAAGAAGGTTAGGCAATGAGGTGTTGGGTGTGAGGGGTAATGAATGAATGAAGATCCGTGTAAGTCTGTCTACGTCTGCTAGGGGGTCTGGTTTTTATAGGTAAATTGGATGGAGTGGGAAAGGAATGAACAACTGATAACATTTATTAACAAACGGCTTTCACCAATTTCTCTTAAAATTCGAGTACCACTTGCGAATAGAGCGATTGCTAGGATTCTGTTAAATTTGGTTCTAAAGTAACGTTGCCCACTAATACCTGACTGGTTTATGTGATAATCCAACACACAAATTCATTACTGTCTTCAAATTCAGCCATTACACAATTGACAACAATTGACTTTAACAAATTCAAGCTGATACGCACCTAAACCTCTGTAAACAGAACTTAATGCGTTTTTCTTTCCAGTGTTACCAAATGAAATGGTCTTAAAACAGATTGCTCCAGTAATATTTACAATTGAAATCGGGAACATCATTTGTAATAACCCTGTACAGGAACATCATTTGTAATAACCCTGTATTCTATGTTAAGCTAAGGGGTAGTAAAACACAAAATAAAAATTTAACTATTTAAACAAACAAAAATGTAATTATTCGATTAAGCTTACACTTGTTTTAATTATTCGTTGTTTTGATAGCTGTCTTCAGAAAAGCGAAAAGAGAAACTTTCGGGTCATCAAAACGTCATTGATGAAAGAAGACGCAAATAACATTTAGAGAAAAATTATGTGAAAATGACACAATTTTTGTGAAAATCATAAGACGAACCAACGACGCCCTACTTGTCGGCGTACATAGCAACTACTGATGCGCAGATGGATACCCCAGGTACTCTTTTTAATGAAAATACTTCTAACTTAGACGAGGTTGGCATTAAAGTAGGTCATGTCCAAAGTCAAAGCTTTGTTTTTCCTGAAGACCCTGGTTTGTGGACAAATAATTTAACTCCGTTTCAATTTGAAAATTTGGTAGAAAATAGACCTTCTCGGTGTCAAAACGAATATGCTGATTATCATAAGGATACATCAGATCGAAAGTTCCTCTCAGTCTATTTTAATCGAATTCTACCAAATTTAGTAAAAACAAGTTTAAAAGGCACGAATACTTATAGAATTCGAATTTATATATATATATATATATATATATATATATATATATATATATATATATATATATATATATATATATATATGATAAGATGATATTTATTAACCTGAATATCGTCATAAGCGAGTTATAAGCTCGGACATAAATTGATTGCAATGGAATTGAGTAAGCGCATACGTAAAGCGCAAATTGCATAAGAACAAATTAACATAAAACTAAGCACAAACGTGATTGTAGGACATGTTGTTAGCTATTTAGATCATATTTTATAAGTATAAAAGTGTAATCAAAGCTGGAAAATAGGTTTCTTCATTATAATAGCTTCCGATCAACTTCGTAGTAATAAAAATATGTATTTTCACTTATAAAGTACATGTATTCCATTTACTATGATGATATTCTAGTCTGTTACCATAATATGCTGCTATTGTAAAACAAAAAAAAATTAAATTGTATCAATCAGCGTAAGATCAGTAAAGAACATGTTAAAGATTGTGAATCAGAACAGATTTAACAAGATTTATAGAACTTATTAGGGGTACAAGTGAAATTCAAATATTATGTTATAAACCTACATAATAGTGTGATTAGGAAGTGTTACAACTGAAATTCACATTCGGGATGTGATTTAAGCATAAATATTGTGAATCAGGTTATTATGAATTTCAACGTAGTGATTGAGATAGAATTTTTCAACATAAACCATAAAAGTGTTAGAAACTGGTGAATCATTATGTATTTTGGGTCGTAGAATCCATTTTTGTTTGTACTTTTCCTGTAGGAAGTAGAATAAGTTGAGTAGCTGTAAGTAGATTTGAGATGTTGGATAGATTGGGAATTTTGAAAGGAAATTTTGCAAAGAATTTAAAATTAATTATGTTTTTAAGACCAGTCAACTAATAAGAAAGGTATGTGTAAAAATAACAATTTACAAAAAATTCTGAAAATGATTAGCCAATCAGAATTAAGATATGTTATGTTTGTATTCACAATAAGGTGATTGGTGGTTTTTCAGAGGCTATATAAGGAAGTGGCAAAAACTCTCTCTTGTAATTTTTAAAAGTGTGAACATGTCACTCGATGTGTACATGAATAAAAATTTTAGATCGTTCATGTGGTTCGTGTAACCCTAAACAATTGACATTTAAAATTGTAAATAAAATTATGGTTAACGTAAATGTTATTCCGAGTAATGCGTTGTTGGTATACAGGTCAATGTAAATCGATTTATTTCAATTATTTCGTTTAAACTAATATTATTTTAACCAAGTTATCATTGAGTTATTATTTTAATTGAAATAAAAATTAAAAGTTACAAGTACCCAATAAATTTGAACGCAGATTAAATTATTGTATTTTCGGATAGAATCACCTGGAAATAAATTATTACATTTATTAATATAATAAAATAAATTAAATTGCTTTTGGAAAAGTGACAAAGCGAATATTGATGCAGCATACCTATGTATTTTGGTGATGTAGACCTTCCACCGATGGAGTAAATAATTATGCAGCATATCCACAACATGCTGATGCTGTAGGTCTTCCACCGATGGATCAATAATGTCAAAGGAAGTCGAATTAATTCTAAATTGGAATTGCTAATTATTATAAATTATTTATGTGTATTTATGTAAAGGATGCAAGTCAATTATATACTAGTCTGGAAATAGATCAACTACTTATTGATTTTATAATGATTCAATATTATATTGAAAGAAAAAGGATATTTACCAAACCATATTAACGTTATTGTATGCGCTCAACATGTTATATATTTGCAGATGATACAATGCGTTTGAATAAATTTAAAATATACACGATTCCATATTGAATTATATATCATAATTGAATATATTTTACAAAAGAACCATACATAAATGTTTAACGTTTTAATTTTAATACTGAACTATATTGGATGAATGATGGCACGTGCTGAAGTTGTAGTAAAATACAGTACAATTTACTAACACAATTAATCTTTATTGTTTCCTATAATTCGAAGATTTGGTGATACGGCTGGTTTCAATGATAGGAAGCCATTGACTCTGCAAGTTGAAGTTTGCTGAATTTTGAAATAAAATATTGGTCTCGTGTTATGGAATATCGTGGAACAAATAATAGATTATTTGAAAAAAGTAATGGCAATTTTTTAAAATGCTTGGAAAGAGATAAAATTCAAGACCAAATAATAAGTTTAATAGGCACCAACTTATGGCCGAAAGTTTAAATAGGGTTAAAAAGTGTAAATAATTTGGGATTATCCTTAACTGTACACGCGATGTTAGCCATCAAGAGCAAATTCCAATTTGCATTCGATTCGTGAATTTAAATTTTGGTTTAACTCCAACGCAATGCTGCGTCGTCGAACATTCTTTAACCTGTTGCCCTACTACAGATACGACAAGGAAAGTACTTTCACCATTCTTGTTGTCGACCTTGAAACAATATGTTTTAAATATCGCCGATTTACGCGGACAGGGATATGACAGTTGTGTTAATACGCGAGGAAAGCATAAGGAGCATTTAGGAGCTTTCTTTGTACCTTGTTGCAACCACACATTAAACCTTGTAGTGAACGGCGCTGAAAAATGTAGTATTTCATGTGTTAGTTTTTAACCAGTCAAGACATTTATAATTTTTTCTCGGCTTCGACAATTCGGTGGTCGGTTTTGAAAAAACGTGTATTAGATTCAACTGTAAAACTCCTATCAGATACTAGGTGGTCTAGCGGAGTTGATGCTGTAACTCCTTCAAGGTATCTTTTTGGAGAAATATGTGACACTCTGTTTGAAATAGCCAGCGACCCAAATAATTGATTTGATAATAATCCGAAAATGTAGCAACCGCTTCAGAAAAATATCTGGTGTGGAACACCACACGACCCTCCAACCTACAAAATAGAAATTAAAAGAAATGAAATAATTTTAATAACATTTTTTTAGGATAATTATAAGAAGTTCATTACGAAAATAGGCAACATTTTAAATGCAAAAACAATGATCTATGTCAAACACACGTTTAAAACTTCGTGACAGACAGGCATTAATAGACATCTCGATGCTAACTCAAATTAAAGAAATGAAATAATTTTTTGTCCTCATAGCTTTAAAATAGGTATTTCCCGGTTACTCCCGATGCACCGAAAACCTGTTTTCCCGCACTGCGGTGTTTCTTTACTTTCCCACAGAAACTAGGGTCATTACGTTGTATGGTTGGTAGCGGAATTGATATGCTGATGATATTACGGACGCAACTAATTCGTAAAACTTTAAAATTTCGTGATTTTCGTAGAACATTAAACACAGTTTTATCATTGAATAAACAGACCACATTGATTTTTGACTTTGTTCTTGAAAACGGGCCAACAAACAATCTTGCGTAAATTTTGTCACGTTCTTCTCTGTACACAAATCAAGAAACTTCTTATTGGTGGTCAATGCTGCCTTAATGGCTGCTTCTTTAACATCAGGTGGCATCAGAATTTTATCTGAATCACCCATTTTTCACAAATTTAGCAAAAATAATTTTAAAGAAAGTGGCGACTCAACGTTTGAATTTTTGCTGACATGTAACCATAACAACAATACAACATTACAATGCCGGCCATGCTACTAATCCATTTAGAATAAAAAAGCTAAACATGTAACAACCTTTTTTTGTGGTTGTATTAAAAAGTACATTAATTTAAGAATCGTTCATTTATTTGGCATAATATTAGAAAAGTTTTTAATTATTAATATGTAGAATTGAGAATGGCAATTTAATTGGCATTTCCTAGAACAAATCTTTTGGGTGTAATATTACATAAATAGTTTTAGTTCCCTTTCTTCAAAAAATTGGATTTATATTATTGTTTATTATTTTTAAGGGAATACACTTGAGTTATTCTGAAAGCTTTTGTAATTCACTTAATGCTGAATGTTAACAGCAATAAGCATGATTTTACTTAATTTTTATATTTTGGATGCCATCAGAATTTTGGTGGTAAGTTATTTTTTTCTCATTATATTTTAAACTAAAACCTTTGCTTTTTTTAGGCACTTTTTACTTTTTAAGTACTTACTTTTCAAGTATGCACTTTTATTTTTTTATTAAGTACTTTTTTTTACGTACTTATTTTTTTAAGTACGCACCTTTTTAATCACTTAATTTGTATACTTAATAATCTTTAATGGCACGTATAAGTCAATATTTAACTGTACTATTATTTTAAATGGCAAGTTTTACTTGAGTTACCTTTACAACGCAAGTTCTACATTCTTTTACAAATAAATTTGGCGAATTAAACTTCAAGGAAATTCCATATATTAACGATAACTAAGCAAGACATTGGACCTCACCATATGAACCATTCTGCTTCATAGTATCTGTCACAGTGTATGTACAGAACCGTTAAAAGGTAAAGTTTTTTTATATAATTTAGTTTATGACTTCTGAATTTTTTTTTCTTTTTCAAACATATATTAAATAAACTTGTGTATAACTTGTTATTTTATTTTCATTTGCGCTAATTGTTTATAGTATTCAATAACTAGGTTTTGTTGTTCCTAGATAGATATATAAAAAAAAGAAAGACAACATGGCGCTCGAGAATTTATTATTTTTTTCATAATTTTTTTGATAACATTTTTGGAATTAAGTGAAAATAATCAAGCAGAAAAGAAGCAACTAGCATTTCAGGTAGGTTAATTAAACTCTAAATTAGAACCCACCCTTATATTCATCTACCGATGAGCCGACGGCAGTAGCGATTATTAAAAGGTAATTTTTTATATTAATTAAATTATTTGATCAATTACGAATGGTATATTACATCATCGTTGTTTTGTTTATGTTAAGAGTTGACCGAGAATACATTTAATTATATATTTTTTGTATAATTTTTTACATTGTTTTTTTATTAATTAGAGAAAGGAAAATAATTAAGCAGGTGAGAAACAAGCCGCATTTCATGTGTGTTAACAAGTCAATATAGTAGAACCCTCCCTATATTTCACCTACCGATTGTGGACGAGACGGCATATAACTAGTGGTGAAAGGTTAGTATTTCAATTTGTTTAAAATTTGTATTTAGAGATTACATTTGGGGTTTAATCAATTTACAAATTACATCACCACTTTATTATTATTATTATTGCTATTATACTGACGCGGGCGAGCAGGGACTTGAAATAATTTATTACTTTGTTATTTTAATCACTTTATATTTGATTTTTAATACATTTGTGTTAATGTTACACTGGGGCTCGAAAAAGGGACCTGATTTGCTGTTGTTTCTGATGCTAGTTGTTTTCACTTTTAGTTTGATTATGTTTATTTAGAGTTGACAGAATTTTAAGGAGTGTTACGGTTTATTGTTTTACGCTTGGTCTTTTATGTGTTTATATAATGAAATTTATTGAGTGTGTTATATAATATTTTTACGATGTCAAATTTTAATTATTTAATTGATGTTTTATATATTGATGAGTTATATTAGTAGAATTAAAATTTTTTTAAAATGTAAATGATGTGGAAGGGTTGACATTAGATGAGAGACGTAAATTAAATTTAAAAGGATTAATTCAAATTGATTTGATTACATTTTATGTAACAGGAATTATTAAAAAATGCATTCAATATTTGATTATGATACATTACAACGATTTATAGATTCAATTTTAGGACATGATTTATCTCAATCAGTTTTTGTTTATTTAGACGATATTATTATTTTTTCAAGTACTTTTAAGGAACACGTTTTATTTAAAACAAGTTTTTAATAGATGTATTGATGCCAAGTTAAAAAGATAAATGTGAATTTTGTAAATCTCAATTATCATATTTAAGTTTTGTTATTGATAAACTTCTTAACATTCAATTGTTAATACATTTATTTAAATTTTGAAACGCTTGAATTACATTTCTTTTGAAAATAAATTTTTATATTTATACGATTAAATTTATAGAATTTATTGAATCCATTTAACGAAAACTTTGAAATGAATTACAAATTTAGATTATTTTATTTCTTTGTCACATAATGACAATATTAATACTACAGTTAGTATTCCTGCTTAAGATTTTTTCCAAATTAATTGGAATATTTATAAATTTTTAAGAGTTCCGTCATGTTTATAATTTAAAATTTAATGGTAGTAGTTTAGATGTGAAAGTTTAACATATTTTTGTGTTATTTGTGTGTAAATTCCATTTGTTATTTTCTTAGATTGTACTTCTTCTATGTTGAATTGTTTTTAATTGTATTCGTGACGCTGTTCATGAGTCTACGAAATTTTCACCTTCCTTTTTGGCGTTTGGTCGGACAGTTCCTATTTCTGGAGATTTTTATGGTCGACTAAAGGATTTCAAAGAGGATGATTTATTTATTACTAACCGTGAACAATTAGTTCAAGATTTAAATGAACTTTCACCCATTTTAAACATGTTAAACAAAATTTACATGCTGCTTACGAAAGAAATTCAAAATCTTACAATTTGCGACGTCGTTCGTTGAAATTAAATGTTGGCGATTTAGTTTGGAAAAAGAATTTTACTTTATCTGATGTGACTAAAAATTATAGTCAAAAGTTAGCTCCAAAATTTATTGAAGCGAAAGTTATTCAGGTGGTAGGTCCAACTATGTACCGATTGGCCACCCCTATTAATAATAAACCCTTAGGTGTTTTTCATGTTAAGGATTTAAAACCTCATTAGTTCTTATTTTTTCGTATTCTTTTTAATTATTTTTCTATTTTTGTATTTTTACATTCTGGTTTTCTTATTTATATTTTTTAATTATTTTGATAATTTTTCAAAATAATTTTATTTTGTGCTTATTTCGCACATTATTTTATTTTATATTGTTGTGGCTTTGCAAACCACTAATTATTATTTTTTTTACATTTGTTAGCATGATTTTTGCTACATTTGTTTAGCACGATGGTTGATATTTAGATCCCATCGTGCGATTGATTTGTTTAGCATGATGTTTGATATTTAGATCACATTGTGCGATTGAATTGCCGACTTTGTGGGACATTAGTTCTCAGGCAGATTATCTTCCTTTATTGGATTTACAATTTGCTATTGTTACAATAGTAAAATTGAAGATAACTACTTTGAGTTTACCTCTGATCGTTAATATGACGTGTAAAACTCATAACCATGGATAAGAAAACTAGTAATGCTTCTATACATTTTTATTTTTTGATTGATTTAGTTATTTTATTTTTCCTGATATGTGTAGTGTTACTATTCTTGGACGGTGCTTGAGGACTTCGGTTCGCCTCGTGTCAACCTCGATTAGTTCACTTCCTGATTATGACGTTTTGGTAGTTTTAGGAGGGGGTTGTTGTGTTCGTAAGAGTGCATCATCTTTCTTTTTGCTATCTCACCTAGATTTCGATTTATTTATAAAATGTGCGTGTTAGTTAGGGTATGTTGGGTCTTGGACGATGACTGTGGAACAACATGAAACCTGAATCTCGTGAAGGGTAGAGTGGCCTCTCTTGTTCTCCACGACGAAGCATCCTGAGCTAATTTGCCATGAAAGTAGTCGTATCTAGGGTTTACCGATTTTGACTCACTTATCGAACGTGACAGTGGTAGTTGTGTTATGTACCTAGGAGGCTTGGTTTGAGACCACCGAGGTAGGGTAATTGAACCGCTCTCTCCCGACCTCAAGTCTCGCGATTATTTATTGTTAGTCCGGAAGGATTTTTTTTTCTATTTTTATACTCTCGAGTAGAGTGGCGTTTAGCCTTGATTTGTTATAAAGTTGCACCAGGACCGTTTCCGGGTTCTCTGCCCACTGTCCCTTCATGTCATGGTAGGTTACAGTTTCCGTTCGTTTTTTACCTTAGATTCAAATTTTTTTACCGGATACTCATTTTGCTCTTCTGATGGTGGTTTGCTTCACTAACCCCACCAGTTAAAGTTTTTTACTTTATTTAAGGTTTCGGGTCCTTGATTCTCGACTAGTGGCGTGTGCGGGTGGAAGCGCGTCATTAGCTTTTTGGTGTTGCGAGGGGTCTTTCCTGACCAACGTCACCACATTTTCCGTACTTTTTCGTACATTTTCTTGTTATTTTTTAAATATTGCTTATATTTTAATTAGCTTAACATTTTGTATTTTTTTAAATTTTAATAATTTCATTTATTAGCTTAGTGTTTGGAATCTCCGCTTTGGTGATCTCCGAGTCCAAATTTTAGAAGGGGGTGTGTAACAACCTTTTTTTGTGGTTGTATTAAAAAGTACATTAATTTAAGAATCGTTCATTTATTTGGCAAAATAGAAAAGTTTTTAATTATTAATATGTAGAATTGAGAATGGCAATTTAATTGGCATTTCCTAGAACAAATCTTTTGGGTGTAATATTACATAAATAGTTTTAGTTCCCTTTCTTCAAAAAATTGGATTTATATTATTGTATTCGCGCAAGCGTGAGAATTTTTAAGGGGAATACACTTGAGTTATTCTGAAAGCTTTTTTGTAATTCACTTAATGCTGAATGTTAACAGCAATAAGCATGATTTTTACTTAATTTTTTATATTTTGGGTGCCATCAGAATTTTGGTGGTAAGTTATTTTTTTCTCATTATATTTTAAACTAAAGCCTTTGCTTTTTTTAGGCACTTTTTACTTTTTAAGTACTTACTTTTCAAGTATGCACTTTTATTTTTTTATTAAGTACTTTTTTTTACGTACTTATTTTTTTAAGTACGCACCTTTTTAATCACTTAATTTGTATACTTAATAATCTTTAATGGCACGTATAAGTCAATATTTAACTGTACTATTATTTTAAATGGCAAGTTTTACTTGAGTTACGTTTACAACGCAAGTTCTACATTCGTTTACAAATAAATTTGGCGCATTAAACTTCAAGGAAATTCCATACATTAAGGATAACTAAGCAAGACATTGGACCTCACCATATGAACCATTCTGCTTCATAGTATCTGTAACAGTGTATGTACAGAACCGTTAAAAGGTAAAGTTTTTTTTATAATTTAGTTTATGACTTCTGAATTTTTTTCTTTTTCAAACATATATTAAATAAACTTATGTATAACTTGTTATTTTATTTTCATTTGTGTTAATTGTTTATAGTATTCAATAACTAGGTTTTGTTGTTCCTAGATAGATATATAAAAAAAAAGACAACATGGCGCTCGAGAATTTATTATTTTTTTCATAATTTTTTGATAACATTTTTGGAATTAAGTGAAAATAATCAAGCAGAAAAGAAGCAACTAGCATTTCAGGTAGGTTAATTAAACTCTAAATTAGAACCCACCCTTATATTCATCTACCGATGAGCCGACGGCAGTAGCGATTATTAAAAGGTAATTTTTTATAATAATTAAATTATTTGATCAATTACGAATGGTATATTACATGATCGTTTTTTTATTTAATGTTATAAGTTGGCCCGGCCCAGTTTTAGTGTTTATACACTTGGAGCCGCTATTAATGTTACAATTTGACGCCGTTTAATAATTGTTGTTATACTTTGGCTTAAGTTAAGGTTATAAACAACGTTAAATTATTTGTTTTTAATTTTATTAATTTATTCGTTACAAAAAACTATGTACCTGAACTTGTTCGGAATATATTTCCCCGAATTCGCACTATATGCAACACTCACTGCGGTCGAGCTGCAAATAAAGTGCTCATGCGGGAAAATTAAATTTCCGAACTAGTTACGTAAATAACTAACAATTACAATTCTTACCTTCCAACCTAGATATACATATGTACGTATAGAACGTTACGCAGACTTTGTTTCACTATCGCTAAATCGACTATTAGCTCAAGTTACAACTTTTGGCCAAGATTGGTCATGATGCCTGGATGTGTGTGTGCGCGGGTGTGTATGTATGTGTGTTTGTGTGCGTGTGTGTTTGTGTGTGCGAATGTGTGTGTGTGTGTGTGGTGCGTGCGTGCGTGTGTATATTTATTTAAAATATACAGAAATGGAATATATGGTAAATTATACACACCACATTAGTTATTGTTCAATATTTTTGATGTTGATGGCGCATTGATATCTTCTTGGCCTCTTTCTTGTATCTGGGCTTCATCATCGTTTTCTTCGTGTTCTCTTTCTGTTTCATGGTAGTCGTCAATTTCAATATTAAGACTTTATGGATGTAAGGCTTCCCCTTTCAAACAGTTTGTGCATGCTTGTCCCCGACAATTAAAACAAATATTTGAACAAGTCATGCCTAGATTTCGGCAACTACACGATCCTCTGCATCCCTTCCTGATTGGAACAAGACCATATTCAGAATTCTTCCAACCTCAATCTAGGGGATTTTTATCTATTTACAATCCATATTTGAATTTGGTAAGTACGCAAATAATTGTGACGTGTGAGTGCTTGAGTAGGAGGAAGAGAAGCAAGATTGACACCCTTTTTCGTTAATGACTTTGCGAAAAGCTCATATCGTAATTTATCCAACGAAGGTTGAACACACTTGGCTGCATACAGCGTAGTGATAAAATGGTGACCGGCTTCAACGATATCATTTGCATTAGCGTTGTTATCTAAGGAAATGAGAACAATATCTTGCAGTTTGATATTTTTATCCAACAACTTTACGAATGCGTGGAGAAATAATATGTTATCTGTTATTTTTAACATGTTTTAGATATCTGTAGTTGTTAGTAGTATAACACAAAAGGTTCGATTTTCCTTTTCCTGGCTTCAAAAAATAAATATTGGTTCAAAATGAAGTGGCTAGAGCTGACAGTAGGACTAAAACAACAATGTCTTCGCCAAGCATAATAACAAACTCTGTACTATTTGCAATCTCAATGGTACTGCGAACAATTAAAGTGTCAGCATCCTCGTACTACTTTAGAAATAAAACCTCGTAGGCGCATCACTCGATTTTTTCGCTGGAACTTGACTTGGCCAAAATTACTTCCAATTATATTTGACATTGATTCAATGACCATTTCGTATGCTAGATGGCAATTTACCTTTTTATCTCCTATCACTCCAGTACTTATGGACATCACATTTTCTACCACGGTAAAAGGATCTTGAGATTTAAACCAATCCAAAAACTTATTCATATCAATGCTGTCTCTTCGTGCTGTTCATTGGTAGCAAATGCAACAGCACAAAATTGTTCTATTTGATGTGAAATGTCTATCATAGTATGAAAATGTAAACTTTCACCATTAACACTCATAATAAAATACTTATCTTTTTTGGGATTTTTTAATGGTGTACTTTAAATTATACAATCTAAACGTTTCGATAACACTTACAGTTATCTTCGTCAGTAGTAATGTTTCTTAAAAATTGTTAAAGATGTAGTAAACAATTTTGTCAAATTTGAAAAATTCAAACATAAACATAAGCCTGCTATTAATATAACAGTTTGAGAAACGTATAAGCCAACTATAAAATTGTAGTAAAGAATAACTAGGTCATTAAAATTAAATATTGTTAAACTGCCTCTAAGATGACAAACCAGAACACTCTCTACGACGAAAGCTAACGATGAAATTTGCCAGCCAAAAAACACATTTAACAAAATTTAATCGAGTTATGATGTAAGTGTAAAGTTGTGAAAAACTTCAATTTTAAAATGATAGAAGCATTCACAAATCCAAACATTACATCAAAAAATAACCCAGTTAAATCTAACAAAGAGATATCTTTATCAATAATTGGAAGTGTTATTAACAATGAAAATCACAATGCAGAACGTTCCTTGTAATTTTTAATTTCAATTTAATTTCAACTATTTATGTTAAATTATAGTGCTGTGGAAATTTAACATATAATTGGTGAAGCATTTGCTTCAAGGTCTAGGAAAAACACAGCAAAAAACCTAGAAATACCAAAAGTTGAAAACAAATTGAAATCAAGGCGTATCATTATGCTCTTTTTTAATTATAAGATGCCAAAACCTATTTAAACGGAGATTTTCTTCTTGTCTATTAAAATTATTCGGGTGTTTATATATTTCAATAGCTTCACGTTGCAAACGAACATAATAATGGGTTTGTCTTGACAATATTTTCATATTGTCAAATTGAATGTCATGATTTAGATTATTCAGGGCATGGTCAGCCACAGCAGACCTCTCTGGTTGACCCAATCTACAAAATCTCATATGTTCTTTGCGTCTTGTATCAAAGCTACGTTTTGTGGTCCCGATGTATACTTTTCCACATGAACAGGATAACTTATACACTCCAGAAGATGATAAAGGGTTTGACACATCTTTAGGTGATCTTAAATGTTCTTTAATTTTTCTTGTAGGTTTAAAAATAGTCTTAATGCCATATTTGATTAGGACTTTTTCAATTCTATTTGTAACATTAGCTATAAAAGGAAGAAAAGCAGTACCAACATTAAGAACTGGTTTTTCTTTAAGGTTACGCCTAGAAGGTGTAATAACATTATTAATATCTGTAAGTGAATATCCATTATCTTGTAAGGATTTTCTTAAATATTTATATTCATCATTCAAAAATTCAGGGTCACAAATTCGTTTTGCTCGATCTACTAAAGATTTAATTACACTAATTTTTTGACGTGGATGGTGGTTGGATAATTTATGAAGGTATCTATCAGTGTGTGTCGGCTTTCTGTAAACCTTAAAAGATAGTGAATTATTATTTTTAGATATTAATATGTCAAGAAATGGTAAACTTCCATTAGTTTCTTTTTCCATGGTAAACTGAATACTAGGATGTATACCATTTATAAAAACCAAAAACTCATGCAGTGCTTCTTCTCCATGTCTCCAAATAACAAATGTGTCATCTACATACCTATACCATACTGAAGGTTTTTTAGGTGTATTTTGTAACGTTAATGTTTCAAATTTTTCCATATAAAAATTAGCTATAACAGGACTAAGGGGACTACCCATTGCTACACCTTCAATTTGTTCATAAAATTTATTATTCCACTGAAAATAAGTTGTAGTAAGACAGTGCTGAAAAAGAATGGTTATGTCCTTTGGAAAAAGATGATCTATGTATTCAATAGTTTCTGTTAGAGGTACTTTTGTAAAAAGTGAAATAACATCCAAACTAACCATTATATCACCCTCTTCAATTTTGAAATTATGCATTTTTTCAACAAAGTCGGCAGAATTTTTAATGTAATGGGGTGTTTTTCCTATATGAGGTTGTAATAAGAATGTAAGATGTTTTGCAAGGTGATATGTAGGAGAACCAATTGCACTAACAATAGGCCTTAAAGGAATATTAGGTTTATGAATTTTTGGTAAACCATATAGTTTTGGTGAAATGGCTTCAGAGTTAGATAGTTTCTTTTTTATTTCTTCAGGAATAGATGATAATTTAATCAGCTCTTTAGTTTTTAAAAGAAACTTTTTTGTTGGATCTTTTGGTATTTCACGATAAGTTTCTGGTCCCAACAATTGTTCTATCTTAGTGTTATAATCGTTCATATTTAATATAACAGTTGCATTACCTTTATCTGATTTTAATATTATAATACTTTCATTGCGTTTAAGATCAAGTAAAGCATGTCGTTGACGAAAGGATAAGTTGCTCTTTGGAGGTTTTGTTTTACGTAATATGTTAACGGTGTTATACCTAACATCATTAGCAGCATCAAAAGGTAATAATCTAATGGAGTTTTCGATGTTGGAAATTATATCTTCAAAAGGTATTACCCTTGGTGTTATCGCAAAATTTCCTCTATCATAGTAGTCATTGAATTAATCTATTTGATCATAGTACTCCCAGATATACCTCTTTTGTGAGTTAATCCGCCACTGCTTTTAATAGACATCATGAGAGTTTGTTAATTGTAATACACCATTTAAAAACCTAAAAAGATAAGTATTTTAATAGCTATTATTTAATTACATATTATTATTTCTTAATAACTATTAATTCAACTAATTAGTTAATAACCTTAGTTATTATTATTACTATATTTACTAGTATGTATAACTGAGTAAGTATTTGATGGTGTTTCATGAAAATTATATACGAATTTCTTACAAATTTTAAAAACCTCAAAAAACGCCAATTCTGAACGTCATTTATCAACCCTAATATTGAACCGAGCTCATTACATTTAAGCTTCATTTTGTAGGGAATTTAGCGCTCTATATTTTGGATCCGATTAGGTTTTTGATTAAACTCAGAGTTTTTGGGTTATCATCGAGAAACTGAAAAAACTCCGATTCTGGAGCTGATTTTTCAAGATGGCGGCCAACGCCGACCTCGGACTTGGGGAAAACATATTTTCCTAATATCACACCTATACTTAAGCAATTAAAACGATTTCCAGCTTTCCACTAATTATTTCCGTATTCGGTCATTTTGTGGTCTAATTTGACTGGCCTATAAACTGGTTATGTAAGGACTGTTAAAATGATGAAAAGAGTTTGGAATAGTATAGGTAAATACTGTACTATTACGGTTATTAAGACGTGGACAAAGAAATTCTAGTCTATTTAGTCAAGAAAGACAACAGGTAGTACCAAGTATCAGTGTCTGTACAAACCAAAGCAGAAATAATTTCTACGTGCAGGCAGTGCGGTTTCTCTTACTGCACGAAAAAGTTCTCCCGATTCACATACTTGACATGGGTAAAAATCATGTAACCTAAGATGAATGTATTTACAAAATCTTCGCAGTATGTTTTCCAATCGTCTAACATGTATTTGTTGACTGGTCATCCATACTATTCAAAAATATTCTAAGGTATAAAATAATAGTATAATACACTATATGTCACTAAATTCACGTGTTGCATTATAAAACCTAATGTCTTAAAAGCGTTGTTAACAACATACTCAACATGTGGAACAAATGTTAGTTTGGAATCAAAAACTGTACCAAGACCTTTAAATCAAAAATAGCGATTCAGAGGTATCCCTTTCATATTGTAGCAAAACCATACCTAACGATCGTGTATAGAACTTATCTCTTTAACTATCTTCAAATCATCCGCATAAAGGTAACAAGTTTCACCCTAATAATCTACTGTATCGTTACAAACATGTTAAAAAGCAGAAGACCAAGATTATAACCTTGGGCAACCACATTATTAACGCCGAATGCATTAGATTTAAAACCTTCATATTCAACAAATTGATTTTTGTCCATAATCATTGACTGTAATAATAACAATATGTTATCACAAACGCCCTACCAATCTAATTTATGTAAGAGTATACAATGATTTACCCGGTCAAATGCTTTTGTTAGATCTGTGTAAATAGTAACTAGGGGAAAGTGGGGATGATTCGGCATATTTGACTTTTATGGCGAAATTTGAAATAACGGTTAGAGTTACTAAACATTCTCTTGTGTATACATATAACATTGTATTATGGCCTTATTTCCCAACAGTGTGAATTTGTTTTCATTGTGCGTAGGTACCTACAATTTTTTGGTGTTCCACTTTTTTAATAATAGCTGAATGATTCCCACTGGTGGGGAACATTAAGCTATTAGGTGGGGATGTTTCGGCCTCTTTGATATTACTTATATTTTGACTTAGTTTGTACCCTTACATATTTATATGAAACGTAACAACTGAAACTGTTCTCCATTAAAGAAAAATACACGAAAAAAATACATAATTGGTTTTGAAATGAAATGAAATTTTTTACTCATTTAACATCCAAATTTCTCAAATTAACATTAAATTTATAAACTTTTGACGTTCTTGACGTCCCTTGACAAGTCGAAAATGGTAAAATAGCCGCAATGTCTTCTTTTTCTATTATGGAGATATCATCAACATCAGGAAATAGGAAGCAATTTGTATTTCTCTTTCGCCGTAAGAACTTTATTTCATAATCTGATTCACGTAAATCGAGTACTTATCCCACATAGTATATGATGGATTTTCCTACTATAAACTTCACCAAAACATAACACTCCACAGTAATATTGTCCTCCTAAGAAATTAGTTTCATATCTTCAAAGAATTCTTCGTCTGATGATTCATCTAGTAGATCATCGACACTGGACTTAGTTGATGTATTTGATGCACTTCTTTTGCTGTTTCTTATTTGCGTCAAACTCAAATCTGAGGTCAAATCTTTTTTAACTGTTTTTTTTTTCTACTTCACGCTTTCTCAGTCGCTCTTCTTCTATGCTCAGTCTCTTTTCATATTCCTGTATGACAGTGTATACTGTGGATTGACATTTTCTGGCCGATTGTTTCCTTTTATTTTGGTCCAGTTTTCTTTTGGGGTAGGGCCTACCATCACTTATTAAACATGGAGTGCTCGATGTAGAAGCTCGTGGACGTTGATTGTCTAAATTTTGCGATTTCGAAGACGCAGGTGGTGTAATTTCATCTTCAATTTAAACAACCGTCAACGTATCACCTTCGGATTCAATTTCAATTAATGGTCTGTCCGTCATTTCACTTGATATGAAATCGTCATCACTGAAAATGAGTCTGTTTAAAGGCCACAGTCCTGTGCTTTTGAAGGAACCAGTAATATTCTTTATTGTAAATGCGCGTTCATAAGCTAGCTCAGCCAAGGCAGCCAAATGTAGTATTGTAATAACTTTAGCCGGATTTGAAAGCAGCCAATCATGTTGGGCATTAGCAAGATATGTTTTAAATGGACCGTATACATCCACATCGAGTGGTTGTAATCGATGCGTCGTATGCGGTGGGAATGATAACAAGACAATTCCCTTCTCCCTACACAACCTGATGACCTCCACAGAAATATGAGTTTCGTGATTGTCTACTAGTAAGAGTACTTTGTCATTGACAGAACATTTAACTACGCTTGCAAAGTGTTTTATTACAGTGCGAAACAGTTCAGACGTCATCCATCCTTTTTCATCGCCAAGAGCAATAGCTGAAGTTGGACAGACATCACCTAAATATTCTTCAGGATTTCTTATTCTAGGGTACACAAACACTGGCAGAACTGTGCCTCCCGTTGCATTAATAATTCCGGCAAACGTCACTAGTTCCCTCCTTTCTTGCGAAGATATGTGTGCAACTTGTTTTTTGCCTTCAGTAGCAACAACTCTAGGCGGTGGCATCACTGTCGTCAATCCAGTTTCGTCCAATTTCCATAATTGTTCTGGTTTAAATTTATTCTTTTCCAAAACGGAAATGTATTTGGAAAAAAAGTCTTCTGCAACTGGTTTATTAAACGCCTCAGACCTACTAATGCTTGTATTTTCAGGTTTTCGAAGTGATATCTCTTTCGAATGTCTCTTCATGAACCCCCGCAGCCAATCAAGACCTGTTAAAAATATGATTACCCAAAATTGAATACCTATATTTACCGAAAGATCAGATACAAACCTGCAATTTTATTCAGCGTCCATGTTTTTGGTACTTTGCATTCCTTTATTACACTGGCATACTCGTACGAAAGTGCTCATATTTGCTTATAATTCAAACCATAATTCAAATTTGAGCATTGTTTCTCATATGCCACAAGTTGTTCTTCTTGATTTGTGTTAAATATTTGGCGCGATGTATATTTGCTTGGAAATGCAATTTTTTCGATACTTTCTACCAGAATCTTCAAATTCACGTTCAAGTTCTTCCCGTGACTTTTTCTTCAAGAGAACCTTTATTCGTAATTGTATTGTTTGTCTTTTTACACCATATTCTTGAGCAGCTTTATACTGTGATAGACGCTTCGTTAATACATCTTTGAAGGCCAATTTAATACGCGCCTCACTAATATCGCAACGGTTGGTCTTTTTGACGTATACCTTAGGCATCTGTATTAAATGAATAAGCCATTAAATGTCACATTTTGAATATACGAAAATATAACAGAATGGGGATCATTCGGCTGCCAGCCGAATCTTGACCATACCAGGTGGCCGAATGTTTCCCATTTGTTATAAAAATACTGCAAAAGTTTTTTGCAACCTCTCGCAGTGGATGCAAAAGTAATCTAAGTTAATAACTCAAACACCCAATTTGGAAAACAACGAAAACACATTTATTGTTTAGATTTACAAAGATTAAAAGTACAATGATTAAAACTAACATTTTCTCCAAAATAAAATCCGCCAGAGGTAATAGTGGAGGTCTCGCTGCGTTCTAAGGAAATGGCCCTTAATTCTTCCTCTTCTACATGAACTTCTGTACTCGTAGAGCTTGCACTAGTTCCAAAAATTTTCAAGGCTGCCTCCTTTTTTGTTGCTAGAGGGTCTTCAATATAACGCTCCGCAACAGTGCGGGATTTCCAGCCACCATGGGGCGTCAAGCACATTAAATCTGCGCGCCGTCCACCAACAGTGTAGCTGAGGTTCTTCTTAGACAATGCCCTGTGTGTTCTGTATAGTTCGCTAATTTTAAGAAAAAGCTACCTCCCTAGGAACACTACTTATTTTATGCATTCCTATCACCGCTGTTGAGCATTTTCCATTTCCATATTTCAAAAAAATCGGCAATCATTCATACCTCGTGGGCGCAAAGCAACATATTTGTTATATAAGTTTAGGAAAGATTCCCCTACAACTGTAAATGATTTTTTTTTTGTTTTGCTATCTGGAATTTTATTATGTAGCAGAGTTTTCAGGATCTCAATGTCCTCTACCTTCATGTTCACCAATTCATAGCAACTACATGCCCTGAGATACCAATAATCAAAGCTATCTAAAAACATACAAAATATAAAGACTTGTTTTCATTCTATTTCTAAAACTTACCTTTATTGCCAAGTACCATTCGTCCGACGCTTCCGATAAAAATTTGTTAAATTGGTCTTTTGTAAATACTTTGGCCTGCTTTGGGGTGTATCCTTCATTCTGCTTCTTTAGATATGCACGAAGTTTCAAGTATTTGCTTATACATACGCCATGTCGAATGCTCAGTAATGATTTTATCATCTAATATTGGAACCGAGCTTTTCATTTTCATTTTTGTTGCTAATTCGGCAAAATAAGCTAACATTGCGGTTTCAGAGTAGCTTTAATATTTTTTTCATCGCACCATTTTATAAATTGCTGAAAATCGCGTTCATAGGTTTTGCTCGATCTTGTAGGTAATAGATCATTTATTGCTGTGTTAGCCGCTTCAGTAATTTCTGACGGCGTGTAGTTCTCCAAACCCACCATACTCCTAACAATGTAATATTTTAATTTACACAAACAGGAACAAAACGTTTAATAAAATACTTACAATAACACCTAGAATCTTCGCAATTTTCAATTTGTTTAATGCAATTAAAAGTTATTATTAATTTTATTGAATACATAAATAAAAAGTGTACCTCGAGTAGGATTTGAACCTACGACCTGTACTTTGCTAGAGTACCGCGCTAACCAACTGCGTCATCAAGGTTCAAGCCCCAATCGACGTAAATTTTATCTTTATGTATCTAGGACTGATGTAAATTCTCTAGCAAAGTACAGGTCGTAGGTTCAAATCCTACTCGAGCTAAACTTTTTATTTGTGTATTTAATAAAATTAATAATAGTTTTAATTACATATTTACATTTGAACTTATTTGTTCTTGACAAAATTGTTTAACGCATTGTTTTCAACACCTAGCTATTCCTCATTTTCACAACGTAATTATTTTTCCTTATTTCACATTTAAGTGTAAAAAACGTCTGAAGAAAAAATAGTGTATTTTATGCGGAGCAAAGTGACTTTTTGCGGCTCATTTGTATTTGCCGGACTCGCTACGTTCGTCCGTCAAACCTACAGATTCGCCACAAAATTGTCACTTTAGTTCCTTATAAAATAATATACTATTTATTTGTATGTAATAACATTATTTTGTTGTGTGCAGTACATTTTCCATTGATTATGTTAATCGAGGAATGTTTTTTTTTTGCCTATTCATTTTCATTTACTCTCTATCATAATGAATTAAATTTAATTTTGTCCCTTGTATGGTTTATCTGTTGGGACAATAAAACAATTATTATTATTATTATTTTTTTTTTTTGTAAACTATAGTGCGTTGACTACAGTGGCTTAAAGTTGCTTTAATAATATTTGAGTCTTTTAGAAAATTTATCAGCCTACTTATGTTGCAGGGTTAATTGTTTAGACATGTTTCTATTGATTTGCTTAATTTGATCCTCATTCTGAAATCGGCGTATGTATGGCAGTCTGTTGATGTGTGAGTCATATTCAATGTTTTTTTTACATTCTTTGCAAATCGGCTTCGGTTCTGAGGAGAGTAAATACTTAGAGGTCATATTTGTATGGCATATCTTTAATCTGGTAATGGCCACTTGTTGTCTTCGGTTGATTGGACTCGAGAGGATCCATTTAGTTCGTACTTTGGTAATCTTTAAGAAGAGTGAGTTGTTTTGTTGCCAGTTTTGAAAAGCTTCTTTTTCGATACGTTCCTTTAGGAATACTTTTACGTAGTTTGGACGTACTAGCAACAATCAATGGAGTTACTTTTTGTTGCTTGACGAGCGGCGATATCCGCTAACTCGTTCTCAACTACTCCGGAGTGTGACGGACACCAAGTGAAACAATTTTTTTGTTAATCTTTCTTAGCTATGTAACACTAGCCATAATTTTGTGAATGGGTCACGCGAGAAAGGGTCGGATGCAGCTTGCAACGAACTAACGGAGTCAGTGCAGATTAGGAATTTAGATTTGTTGGACATATCACAATAGATTAATGCTTGCAAAATAGCATATAGTTCTGTGGTGTACACACTGGCGTAATTAGGCAGTGCCCAATTGTGTGTCGTATGCCAGACGTAGATGGCACATCCCACTCCGTTCTCAGTTTTTGAGCCGTCTGTATAAATGGCGGTACAATTGTTATGAGCAGACAAAAGGTTATAGAAATTTGAAAAAAACTACTTTATTGTAATACGAATGTAGATAAAGGAATAATTGAAAAAGCAAAAATCTATGTACGTTCATGAAATGTCAATCGAACATGAAATAAATATTTGTGCCTAACTTCACCAAAAACTTGGAATAAACTTTTGATAAGAATTCTGTAAAAAGCGATTTTTTTTAGGGTCAATTATTGTTGATATCCTGGTATATGCTAATGTAAAAAAAATTCCAAAGCCGCCCGCTTCTATAAAAATATCGATAATACAATCGTATTTATGTAATTTCTAAATTTATTTAAAATTCTGCCTACGTTATTTCCTTCATATCAAAAAAAAAAAAATCATCACAATATATCAAGCGGTTGCATGGCAATCACCGTGAACTAAATGACCCGATTATTTTAATATAGATTATATTTGAACTATCACCAGATATAAACGTTGTAATTATTTTTTAAAGGTTCCAGATAGCCTGATAATTACAAGTATTTACAATTAAATTATAAATATAACGTAGTGGTTCTAATAAATACTGAATGTGTTATTTTACAAAACACGCAGGGACATGATCCGGACCGGATACAAAATTAGCTTTGTTTCTTTACAGCATTCACAATATCTTCAAGAGACATTGCGTTTAAATTTTCCTTCAAATAGGGCGTGCACTTAATCCACACACATCCTATACAACTTATTGCAACTCCCTATCTATTTTTCCTCCTCTTACACATATAGATGCCCTATGATATCCAGAACCAGCATAACCATAACTCTAGACCGATGGGAGACCAAAATTATATACTCATATCTACGACGAAAACAAATATTGTTACGGGTCAAACACTCACTAGAGCATCAGCCTGTAAAGGTAAAGTGCAAGCAGTCGGCGCAGCTTAGTGCTATTGTCGGGGTTCTTACTTCACTCCAAAATGGCACTGGATACCACTTAATAACGTCAAATAAGGGAAAAATATTACAAAGGCGCCACCTGTTAAACAAATTTATAGGATAAAAACGTCATGAACTAGATCTCGAAGTAATGGCCTAACAGGAAACCATAATGTTTACTCAAAACAAGACACTCACCTCCACCTGAAAATTCTACTCCAAAAATATCTACGCAAGGTTCAATTAAGCTTCAATAAAACCTAAAGCTCCACTTAAAGTCCGCCAAATTGCGATAGTAAAATTCAAAACTCATTATACCTTTCGATAAACTTCAACGTAAAATTATTGCCTCAAATAACCAAAAATAACTCGACAATACGATAATTGTTATTCAATTTAAAACGAGAATATCTCACAATACGAAAATCAATAAACACGATCAAATATGTAAAATTTATTTTGTCATGAACGAATAAGTTCAAGGGTAAATATTTAATTAAAAATTATTATTAATTTTATTAAATACATAAATAAAAAGTTTACGTCGAGTAGGATTTGAATCGACGACCTGTACTCTGCTAGAGTACTGCGCTAACACACTGCGCTATCGAGATTCAACCCCAATCGATATAACTTTTGTCTCTTTGTATGTAGAAATGATGTAAGTTCTAAATATAATTAAATTAATCATAATTTTTAATTAAATATGTAAAAGTTTCTATAATTCAATAAACGTCAATAATTTAATAAACGTCAATATCGGGGTAGTAGTACCTATTGCGAAAAGTACACAGCTAAAATTTCCAAACAAATAAACAAACTTGCTTACCTTTAATTGCCAATTAGATAAAACGGTGAATACAGCCGGTACGTAGATTCCTAAAGCACTTCAAAAATACTTGCAGATACTCGCAAAACAATCACTGGTGTGCAAATAAGCCAGGTTAACTAACTATTTACTTTGGATTTACGTTACGTTATATCGTAAAAAATCTGTTAAAATGAACGTATACCACCAAAATCAAAATAACAAATACTCAGAGAAATTTGCATTATTCATTACGCTAAAGCTATTGTTAATTAACCAAACAATTCAAAAGTTTTCACTGTAAATCAACAATTTCCGCGAAATAAATAAATCACCCGGTAACTTGAGTACAATCCGAAATATCTAATCCTCTAAATTTTGATCAAAGTAATTAATAACGTCGTGAGAGGAGAACAAGTGTGCAAAATATATACACTATTCATCTATTATCCAATTAACAATTGCACAGTTAAAGATATACTCTACAATTCCGTAAAATCTATTTTCAAATTCGTAATGTTGCTTGCAAGTTCATTAGTAGCTTAATTTTAAAAACACCAGAAATGAACATTGAAACTTTCGCACATTTAAATATTTAATAAAGTTAGTAGCGTAATCAAAATAAAAAAATACAGTGTAACCCGTATACGGATGAATGCACTTCAAAAAAACGAAACAAAGCGCCTGAAGGAGTACTGAACAAAATGCTAAACACGAAGCATATTCATCCGCCTAAATAAAAACAAATAAATACTTTATTCTACGATAAACCTTTAAACAATAAACCATCTGGTGGATCACATTTCAGCTGGTTTAACGTGAATATTACACAAAATATAACCTTATAACCTTATTTACAGGCGCTCTGCTCTTATTTAAACAAAACTTTATTAAGCGATATATATATATATATATATATATATATATATATATATATATATATATATATATATATATATATATATATATATATATATATATATATATATATATATATATATATATATATATATATATATATATATATATATATATATATATATATTAGAGTCAGTTTTTGTAGACAAACTTTAACAGGAGATAGAACACATGTTTCTAAAAAGAAAAGTCCCTATAAACATATGTTGTAGAAGGCTTCGTTTCCGAGATACAGGGTGTTGAATATAATTTTTTTTTCTCAAATTTTCATTATCTCATAAACGAATGCTTAGATTATTTTCATGTTGGAGGGATAACGTCTATTAATTAAGGGGCATAAAACAAGCGATAATAATGTTCACAAACTTGCACAGTGGCGGAGTGGAGGGGGTGCTCAACCCCTTTCATAAATAGAACTTCTACGCCAATGACTATTTTTGTTAAAAACTCTTATTTTCATTATTTACATACAGTTTAACAAAAATAATGTACTTTCTTCTGTTTCGAAATTCCTGTGCATTTCCGAGTTATTTTGATTTTTAGTGTTTGATGTTGTACTAAGTTAAGTAATGTGCTTCATGTGAATAATTGAATATAAAGTTTTTAATAAAAAAGATATAATAAAACATTTAGAGCCATTTTAGTACCTAACGATCGTTTCTTTAAAATTTCAGATAAATTTTCATTTATAAATAGGTGGGTTATCACTTTTTTTTAGTATCCATTGTTATTATCCTCGTATAAAAAGTAATGCGTAGTTATTATTGTTATGCGGTCAATACTTTCTGTATAGTTATGTATGTATCAATTTCGCCATAAGCATGTATGTAGTTTTTAAGTGAGATTCCAATAAGTTATAGACAGCTGCTCACTTGCTCTCATTAAAGAGCCGCCACTGTATCAAGCCATACTCAAATACAGGACCTTTGTAAATTTAAATCTGTTTAGTACACTAATTTTAACAATCCTGATTTATTATTGTAACAATACTTAATTAATAATTGTGAAATTAATAAGAATTCTTAGCAATAACGATTTATAAATAAATAACAATAACACTAGTATAATAAAATTAGACACTTTGTTCAAAATGTAAACCGTTCTTTTCAATACACATTTCACAGCGACGTACAATAGAACGTCTTAAGTTAACTAAATGATGCACCCTTATTTCATTGCAACAAAATATGATACTCCTTGAAAAACAAGTAAGTATTAAATTTTATATTTTGAAACGACAGTTTGACTTTTACAAACACTTGCTTCATCTTGAATAAGTTCACTGTTATTAATTATTGTTTTAAGTTCAAAAAGTTATTTCGTTTGATTTGCCAGCTTTTAATTAGTGTAACATTCCGTTTACATTTACAAATAGCGAACAAGCCGACATTCATTTTATTTATGGGTTCGCAAATGGGAATTCAAGGTACGCAGCTAGGGAATATCGGAGAAGATTTCCAAATAGACGACAACCTCATCATTCCGTTTTGTGTGTATCCATCGTCGATTTGTTAACCAGGGTTTGAAAAATGTAGATGGTGGCCGACAGAACAACCCTGGACGAGATAGAATTGGAGAGGGTATATTGCGTGAATTTAATAGGAACCCACGACAAGTACTCGACCTACTGCTGTTGCTCTTGGTATTTCCCTAAGTAAAGTTTTCCGGGTTTTAAAACGGGATCACAGACGTCCATATCATTTTCAACCTGTTCATGGTTTATGTGCAGGTGACGCCGAACGAAGACTTAATTATTGTAGGTGGGTTCTTAACTCCATTCAAAATAATAGAGATTTCTTATCCAACATACTGTGGACTGATGAATCCTGTTTTACTCGTCGTGGTATCGTAAACTTTCACAATCTGCATATATGGGCACATGAAAACCCACATGCCATTCGATCAAGAAGTTTTCAACATGAATTTAGTACAAATGTCTGGATTGGAATTTACGGCAACCACGTGTTTGGACCTTATTTCTTGCCACAACGTGTAAATTCAGAAAAATTTCCTACAATTTTTAGAAGAAGAACATCTTAATATGTGGGAAGACATTCCTTTGAATTTAAGAGGACATTCTTGGCTTTAGCTTGATGGATGTCCGGCCCATTATGGTAGAAATGCAAGAAATTGGCTAAACAATAACTACCCGGGGAGGTGGATAGATCGTGGAAGTCCAGTGGCGTGGCCTCCTAGATCCCCGATTTAACGCCACTTGACTTTTTGTATGGGGATTCATGAAGGAAAAGTGTATACCACTCCGGTTAATACACTTGAAGAACTTCACAATCGCATCAGAAATGCTTGCAATGAAATAAGGGTGCATCATTTGATTAACTTAAGACGTTCTATTGTACGTCGTTGTGAAATTTGTATTGAAAAGAACGGTTTACATTTTGAAGAAAGTGTCTAATTTTATTATACTAGTGTTATTGTTATTTATTTATAAATCGTTAATCCTAAGAATTCTTATTAATTTCACAATTATTAATTAAGTATTGTTACAATAATAAATAAGGATTGTTAAAATTAGTGTACTAAACAGATTTCAATTTACAAAAGTCTTGTATTTGAGTATGGCTTGATACAGTGGCGGCTCTTTAATGAGAGCAAGTGAGCAGCGGTCTATAACTTATTAGAATCTCACTTAAAAGCTACCTACATGTTTATGGCGAAATTGATACATACATAATTATACAAAAGTATTGACCGCATAACCATAATAATTACGCATTTCTTTTATACGAGGATAATAACAATGGATACTTAAAAACCGATAACCTACCTATTTATAAATGAAAATGTATTTGAAATTTTAAAGAAACGATCGTTAGGTACTAAAATGGCTCTAAATGTTTTATTATAGCTTTTTATTAAAAACTTTATATTCAATTATTCACATAAAGCACGTTACTTAGCTTAGTACCACATCAAACACTAAAAATCAAAATAACTCGGAAACGCACAGGATTTTCTAAACAGAAGAAGGTACATTATTTTGTTAAACTGGTTGTAGATAATGAAAATAAGTTTTTTAAAAACAGTCATTGGCGTAGAAGTTCTGTTTATGAAAGTGGTTGAGCACCCCTCCACTCCGCCACTGGGCAAGTTTGTGAACATTCTTATAGCTTGTTTTATGCCCTTAATTAATAGACATTATCCCCCAACATTAAAAATCTAAGCATTCGTTTATGAGTTATAATGAAAATTTGAGAAAAAAATTATATTCAACACCCTGTATCTCGGAAACGAAGCCTTCTACGACATATGTTTATAGGAACTTTTCTTTTAGAAACATGTGTTCTATCTCATGTTAAAGTTTGTCTACAAGAAACTGACTCACTATATATATATATATATATATATATATATATATATATATATATATATATATATATATATATATATATATTATATATACACGGAATTAACAAATACTATGGACTTATTCCCCCTCGATGAACCCGTAAACTATCACTACTGACAAACGAGAAACGGCACAAAATTCGCGGGGTGCGCGAATCTTCAGAAATATCCCCAAAAGAGCAAACGGAAAAGATTTTCTACGGTACTGTTTAATCATTCCCGGTAATTGGGTAATTAAGTTCAACCTCCATCAAAGCAACACGTATGCACACGATAATGAACCTTAAACTAACGTATATAGAATCCAAACTATTTACCTTTAGACTATAAATTTGTCTAAATAACCCACCCAACTGTCGCCAATTGGTTTTAAAACTATGTTTCTTGTCATAATTTTAATACTGAATATAATTTTTCAATGACCCAATTTGTAAGTCTACTAACTCTATTCAATGATAGGTACAATAACTAGGAATAACCATTATTTACAAGCTAAGCTAAAATTTCTTTTACTGAAAGAGGACTATCAACGTGTGGAAATGAAACGTATTAAAAAAAAAACTTTCAATTTATGAATGAGAGACAACCAAAACAAAAACATGTATATCATCCACAGGATTGGGATTCCACATTTTAAATTGTAACCAATCCAGATATGTTCAAACAACGTAAAACGTGGAACTAAATCAAAGCTTCCAAAATTTATTAATTTTTAATCATTTATACTCCATTCACGATGCCGGATACTAGTGAATACCCTAAAATTCGATAAAACAACGATTCTCCGATAGATTTTGAACACACGTGACATTATATCTTCGTCTAATATTTTTTACGGAAGTGCGCACCATAAACTTATAGCTTTTATTATATTTTAGATTGTAAATATTGGTATAAAATATTTTGCTTATGGTGTAATGAATCTCGTAATAAAGACATGCGTAAACAAGAATGTTATTATAACCCTGAATGGAGATTTTCTCCTCGTGTTTATCTTGATTTCGGTTACTTATTACTGAAATCTAGTTAACTATTAAAACTGTACACTCTATCCGTATTAATAATGATTTGTGTCCTTGTTTTTAATTAAATTGGAAATCCTATCTTGGATACACCTGTTCAATACGTTTACATACTTATACAAAAAAATGTGTAATTTCTGTTACTTTTTATGCACATACACTCCGGTAGGAACCTCCTTTGTTCGGTGAACTTGATGCACGCAGCCTGCCCTCCCCTATACGTAGGGAATGAAACATGTGGCCTTTTATTTTTTCTTTCCTCTGCAAATGCCTAATATACCTACACTTTTATACCAGTTACACGATTATTCCGGCACTTTTACTTCGTATTTACATACCTGCGTTTCCATTTCATCTTCATTATACCAATCAATTATCCTGGTGCCTGTATTTATTAATTATTACTTGAGTCATACCAGTAGTCCAGCTCCAGATCATTACTATGCTATCCCTAAATAAGTAAGCAGAAAAATTAGTTCTAATATGTTTATTCGGTTTAAGTACCCGAAGAATATATAAGAACACTTCAGCGTTGCTAACGTGGTTTTCGACCCCGAAGGTAAAGCAGGTACACGCCGCGCGAAACATTCTTCTTCTTTTCCTTCAGAGAGCTTCTCTCGTGAAGGAAGACATCCATTTCTCCTCTCCTTTCAACACCAAGGTACGTTTACTCCAGGTTGTATTATTTCCGTTATAAAGGACCACAAAAATAAAAATAATAGTATTCCTGAACAGGATAATATTGGTCTAATGTTTCAAAGCACTCAGGAACACAGGGAAAGGGTTAGGGATATTGTTAGCCTGCTGAGAAGCGTTTATAACCTTAAATTTGCTTAATTTAAAGTTTGGAAACTTTGGAAACTGGAACTGAGTAGTATATTCCATAATTTTGTCACCGTGCGGAAAAATGTGGTTTGCACCCAGCTGGAATTTTGAGTGCGAAATTATGCTGTGAATGTGCAAACCAAGTGTTCTGAGCGAAGATGGAAGGAATGAAGGAGTGTGTTTGGGAGGCAGACTTACCATTGTAATAGCGATAGAACAAGGAAAGAACCGAAACTGTTCTTCTATGCTCAACAAAGTATAGGTAAGAAGTAAGAGATTTATAAGTCTTATAGCTCTTTTTTGGATGAGGTTTACCACATCAAGGGCGTCTTGGGAGCACTCACCCAAAGGTGTAAATTTTATTCCAGATGAGGTCGAATTTGAGACTCATACAGTAAAATAAGTTGTTGCCATGTGCAGTACTGTGTAGATCTGTATTGAAAGACCAGTTTACGGGCAGCTGTTTTGCTGGCTAAAAAACGGTGTTCAATCCATGATAGGTTTGATGATACGGATATACGTAACATAGAAATAGAGTTTGAAGGCTTGAGATCTAAGCCATTCATATTTACAGCAGGAAGTGATCTGTATTTCTTTGCGAACAAAAGGCGACACTGAGTTTTGTCGGCGTTGAACGTGAATAGATTATTTCTTTCCCATTCAAGGACACGTTCTAAGTCACTGCTGATTGAGGCTGCCATTTTCACCATAACGTCCTGACTAGACTTATTGTTGTGAGAAAACTGAGAACTACCATGTAGACTGCTGTCGTCTGCAAAACAATGGATCGGGTTAATTATTGTAAAAATGAGGTCATTTATATATAGCAGAAAAGGTGTGGGAGCTATAAATGACCCTTGGGGTACACTCACGTTAGTAGAAGTTTGTTTCGAAAAGAAGCCATCGACCGCACCACATATACGTCTTTTGTCTAGAAATCTGTAGATCCAATTGATGAGCGTATCGGGTAAGCCGAGCGAGGTGAGCTTGGAAAGTAGGCACTTGTGCCAAACCGGGTCAAAAGCCTTTGAAATATCTAAATCTACTACGACAGTTTCACCGGATTTTTCTAGTGTGTTATTCCAAAGTTGAGTGACACATGCAAAAAGATCACCCGTTGAACGCTGAACCCATACTGGCGGTCTTTGAGGAGTTTATAGTACACGAGGAACGAAAGTAGTTGATTCCTTTTTCCATGATTTTCGACAGAATGGAGGTGTTAGCTATAGGTCGATACTTTGAGGGATCGCCCTTTTTAGGAGTAGGTTGTACATTTTCCAACTTCCACGCTGAGGTAAACTCTCCAGATGACAGGGAGATTGAAAAGAGCTTGGACAATACAGGTACTAGCTAGGGATAGGATTTTTTAAGGACGATTACTAGAATACCGTCAGGGCCAGTCGCCTTGTTTGAATCAAGTTTATTGGTACTTGATTCTAGGGCCTTGTCCCGATAGTGAATTGGTTTCATAGCGTGTGGGGTAGATTTGGGCGACGACACAATTTTACCAGAATTATTAAGACCTAAATTTGATGAAAAGTAATCGACAAAGAGGTTGGTTTTGTCGGCAGGATCAGCTACTACACCTCCGTCACGAAGCGTCATGGGAGGAAAGGAAGTTAAGGAACTTAAGTTTTTACTGATGGCTTTAGCTAACGACCAAAATTTTCGACTACTCAAAGACATGAGACCAACTCTTTGTATTTACATCCTTAAAAAATCTTTTTGGCATTGGTGATGAGGCTTTTGCAAATATTCCTTGGGGTAATATAACCGACTTGATTTACGACAGATTTATTTCACTCCCATTTGGTATAGACTTAATGCTTTTCCGATAATGCATCAGTGCAATCCCTATTAGACCATGGTTGGGAACGGGTATGACCTACGAGATTATGTTCTTTGGGAATGTATAATTCCAAACCCGTCAGGATAACTTCGGTTATTGAAAGAGAAATCTTTGAAGAGGAGGAACTTTAAAGCAACACACACGTCAGGGAAGGTTGCAAAAGTTCTTATAGTTCGATGGTTTAGAACACCACATAGTTCTATCCGTTTTTCGTGTAACAGTGGGTTTGGGTACAGGACGAGTGGGTTAGACCTATGGAATAGGCCCAGGAGGTATGGAGTGTGGTTAGGGTTGTCAGGGATTTTGGTGAAGCCAATTAGAATTGTGGATATGAAAACTCCCAAAGTTGAGAAATCTCAAGATGAAAACTATTATGAGGTGGTCTATTTTCAGACTAAGGTAATCAAAAATATCTTGGAAGTTATTATCATTGGTAGACCTATGCAAATAACAGTAGAATTTCACACATTGACGCTCAGAATGTTTGAACCAAATCATGTCGAATTTGTGGTTTTTCAAAGTGGATATCCTCTTACAACGTACGTTGTCCTTGGTATACGCACATACTCCGCCTTTAAAACGAAAGTTAGGGTGGAGGTTGTATCTAGGAAATTGCAGGTCAGACTATTCAGTGATTCCGGGATAGACATGTGTTTCTAATAGAAACAGGATGTCCGGTTGCACTTGTTGCACGTATCTTGCAGTAATTTATTCTAATGTTGGTACTTTCGATGAACAAGCCCCCCAGAATTGATGTGAGGGTGTGGGAATTTCTCCTAGCTCATCTGAAGTTTAGCGTGTGTTTTAGATCTCGTAATTTTAAGGTTTAGCCGTTAGAACGCGTGTTGGCGAGTACGTAAGGAATAAAGGAGATGTCGAACTCAGAAAATTGGAGCACCAATATTAAGGAGTACATGGTAAAGATGGTGGTATCGCACCGGGCGGGATGGGCTGTAAATGACTTCCACCAATGAAGTTATATATTTCAGAGCTGAAAAGGAAACATTGATTAATTAAACTGCATCATACAAAAAAAATTGTACGATTGTTGAGTAAAGTAACTGCATTGAAAACAAAACTGAATATTGATTGACCTAATTAAAAAAAATAAAAAAGAGATCGTGCATAGGTTATATAGTACCCCAATTTGTTTATGATTAGTTTGGGAGATATTGACAGCATTAAGATTAAAATAACTTGTTTATTTTGGTTTATAATTTGGTCTTCAGATTGCATATTATTTTAGTTTTAAACTAATCAAATCTGTTTTGCTATTGTCGTGGATTGTGAAAACTTAACGTGTCTATTTTTTAAATTTCACTTCTATTTAGTTGAAGGGTAATAATAAATAATTATAACGACCTTGTTAGCCCTCCTAACTTTAATTGCATACTTTTAGGATAAGTTAATTATAATAAAGATTAAATATAGAAACAAAGGTAAAAGTTAGTTTAAATTTTGAATTTGCAGTCAAAGAAAAGTATAGCATAGGACAATATGTAATATAATGTACATATGTTAAACTTAAAACGAATTATAGTACCAAAAATGAAGGTTGGATTAAGTTTTGAGTTAGCAATGACAGACAAATGTTCAAGAACTTACCAAATATTCTGCAAGCTGTATCAAGAATTTACACTTCCAGAGGATTGTTTTTCAATTTAGGGTTCCGCAAGTATTGTCATATCTTTTGTATTTTATATTTGCGTCAATATTCCGACAAAAAAAGAGGTTGTTTACCGATACGCCCTACAGGGGATTATATTAAGCTTAACCTGTAAAATGTGCCGACTTCCCGTATCTTTCGGAATGTATGGTTTAAGCACTATAAAGTATTGTCATACCGAAATTTTATTGGCATTCTTTAACAACATTTTTGTTAGTATGTTTTTTGTTGTAGCATTGACATTATTATATTACGTTCGTGTACTCATGTGCAAACCTAATCACTTTTAAACCGCGCATGTTTTGTGCCGTCAACGTGTGTAATAATCCGCATTTAAATACACAATTTGCTTCACGTCTCCGTGCGCTACTTAATTGTTTAAGATTTCGAATTTGCAACATCTAATACGCACATGTTTCACTACCAAGATAGACAAACAAAACAAAAACACAAACACAAACTTTCTTCACATTGAAATGATTGATTATACTTATTGCACTGGATTTTTAATTCTGAAAAGTATACGATTTTAATAACGTATTTACATATAGATCGTAGAGCAATTATTAATACTAATTAACACTTTAAACGATTTAAAAATTATTTATTCTTCAGAGCGTAATGTATAAACTTTTTAAACTTAGGGTCCCTAATAAAAATCTTAATTTATTAGAAATTTTTTTAAGTTTCAGAAAAAAAAATAAAAATTTCTCATAGTCCAATTATTCTTTAATAAATTTCTTAGATTAGATATTTTGTATCCAAATAAAACACATTAAAAAAGGTTGAATATTAAAACAATTAGAACATTGAATAATAACATAAACTTAATGTATATCTAAGCCTTGTAGGTAGCGGGCCGCAAAAATTTTATTATTGCTACAAACAATTCTTAAATCTAAATTGTTACCGCGATAGGAAAGCTAATTAATGGGGTTTAACATATTTTATTAAGGACTAAGTCGTTATTTGAGCATAGCTTTCAGGATATTTCATTTTTGTAACTAATATTTGGCTAAGGGTGGAAAAACATATGTTTGAGGTTTGACTCGCAGGTGTACGCTTAAAAGCTGCTTCACTGAAGGGGCGTAACGAATCATTGGAAATTCTTATGAGCACATTCTTGATGTAGTTAGTGATTAGTTACGTTAGTACACACTGCAAGCAATGACGTCTTTGTTTGGTACGTTGAAACTTGAGACCTAAATGTAGCGCTTGTTACGGACAAATGCATATTTTTAAAATTAATGTGAAACTGTTTCAACATAACAATGTTTTGTATTTTTATTACTTTTGAAAAATGGGGGGTTGATTACGGGAGTAAATGTAGTTAGTTTGAAATCGGGGGAAAAGAGATTGATAGTTAGAGCGTCGATCGAGCCAAATCGAGTTGGTTAATTTAATTCCTTCATTGTGAACAGTTTGTCTTTAAAATATTTCTTGCGGGTACATTTTCTTTTGAATTAGCCAACGCTAATTTGTATTTCCTTTTGGGTGTTAGTTTTAATGCGTTTTGCAAGTATTAATCTATAAATAACAGTCACCCTTTTTGAAGTTTAACCGAGTATGTTAACAATCCGTGTCTGTGACCAATTAAAGGAATTCAAGTATAAGTAGGTATTTTTATATAAATTAAAGCTGGTAGCAAATAATTCTACAAACCTATATAACGTTCTCAAATCTTGCATTGCCTTTCAAAGTTATCTTCATCGCACGCGAGCTCATTAAGCTGAAATCTGCTAAAATGAAACACAGTACAGGGCTCCCTCACTCTTGTAGTTGTCTGAATTAGCATTGTTGTTTGTTGTTTATATTTATATTTGGATACCGCTTGGTTATTAGTTGTAAGGGGCAATTGTCAAGGGGGAGAGAACTCTCGGGTCCAGATGACCATTAATCACCTCGAATTTTATTTGTATTGTTTTCACTGTTGTATAGATGAATGTGTAACTTGGGAAAGGGGCGCTGTATTTTTTTAACGCCCTCAAACTTATACATCCGTCACGATGTGATGATCTATTTATAACTTATCCTTGTAAGGCTTTGTTTTAATGAGTTTTTTTGTGTCAGTTTGTTAAGTAGAATTGTTTGCCTGCGAACTAGTTTCTCTTGTATGTAATTTGTTGCAGTTTTACGTATGTATTTTATGCATTAGTAGTCACTAAATAATTGTGTACGTGTAATTACCTTGTCTATTTTCTTTTGTCTTTGCCTTTACCTTATTATCACCTGTACAATTTTACTGTTGCTGTATTTTATATGTAACGAAATTTGCCTTATTGCTTTATGTGCTTATTTATTTAAAGACCGGCATGACTGGTTTTAAAGGACCACATGTTTGGTATTACGATTTTTATTCTAATTATTTATGACACAATTGTGGGTGTGACTACATGGTTTTTTTATAATTTTGTACGCGCTTCAACCTAATTTAATGGTGTTTTATTATATATTTAATCCTTTCATTGTTTTTTTTTTGTGTTATTTGATTTATTAATGATGTGCAATTAGTTATTTATGAATAAAGTAAGTTTTTTGGTGGTTTTTCCCACAACAGTATATTAACGGGCTGAACCACCATTGCGCAAAGCTCGTTAATTTTAATTTGAGTAGTTGCATTGTTTACCTGTCCCACATGATGCAGCACTTAACCTCGTCTACCCTATCTTAGTCAAATAGCACAACGTACCTACCACTAGACGGCCAATTCGTTAGATCAGATTTGAGGTTTGCGAGTAATTAGATATCAGACTTGCAAATAAAATGTTTTAATTATTGTCATGAAAGGCAAGCAATTACATTGAGTAATAGTAACATTATTGTCAGTAAAATCAAGGTAAATCACACAGCGATTGTTTTGTTCTTGAATTTGCATTATTTCAAATAAGTTTAAATTACACTTTTCAAGATAGGGTACCTGGGGGGCGCTACACCCTAAACCAATAGAAATGTATAGAATTAATTAAATATATAAATTAAAGTGCGTAAAAGACCTAAATTCAACAATTAAATCTGTCGTAACGAAATAAAAAATTTTTTTAACTTAAAGACCAAAAATTTACTAGCCAAGAATTTGCATTTTTTTATTATTATTTTTGGTTGAAAAAATTGATTTTATGGAAATTAATGAAATGATCTGCAACAAGTAGTACATAGCGTTGGTATTATGGCACCCAAATAACTCGAGAAATCCAGTTTAAATTTAATTCAACTGTGATCGTCGTTGAATATAACTGCAGTTTTCTTCTTTATCGCCTTAAAGAAAAAGTAATCAGTAACGTTATTAATCGACTGTGGGTAAGTTTTTAGATCCAAAAAAAGTATTAATACCTACACTTTACAGTTAGTCACCATCGTTTTAAGGTGCTATTAATGTTGGATTCATGAAAATTTGAGTGATTATGGTGAGTATTGTATAGTCGTAGTATATGCATGAAAATGTATACACACAAAATATAATCTAACCTACCACATCACATAAAATTGGAGAAATTAGATAGCTCGACTAGTAACTCAGTCAAACAGTCCTGAACCGCAGAGAACTCGGATAGCGTTGATGTAAATAGATGGGTAGGTTAGTTAGAAAGCGAGAACCAAATTGTAGACAGAAAGGTAGGGAAAACAGACAAGGAATAGGCGCCACGAAAGACAAATTATTATTTCTTGAAAGTTAAGTTTTCCAACAAGGAATATTATATGTAACATTTTATATACATAATAATAATAACCAATAAGACAATTGCATTTTTATTTTTACACGCACTATATAAATGACTAGCTATCTAAACACAAACCCCCCTTAATAATGATTAATAACAAATTCTATTATATAGATTGAATATTTTTTCACGAACTCTCTATGACTAGTCTTCTCCGGTGGTACATGCACACCGAACATGCAATTCTCCCCAAAACAGTGCTAAGTATAAATTTATACTACCACAAAAAAAAATAATACTGCGTAATTGAACACAGATACCAATATTAATATTGACGAGGGCAAGTCGCGATATTTTACTTGTGATACCTCATCTTTAATTAATTTACGTATATCAATAAAAGAACGCAAGGCCCCTTTCTGTTATACTGAAAGATTTTCTATACACGTAACCCTGAAAAGGAAAATTTGTATATATACAACAGCAATAGCTTACTTTAGAAAGGTAACAATTGCCTTTTGTTTTACAATAACACAACACAATGCCCTTTTTCACTATATTAATCCTAGTATGCATATACGAGTACCTAATCAAGTAAAATTAGATACTAATGATCTGAACACTCTTATCTCCGGTATACACAAATTTATGCTTTGAGTTTCTGCTACTGCGCAACGGAAGCGTAAACAGTAACTAATAAAATTATATCAAGATGGACGCTAAAGTTAACACATTACTGGGTGTTCTGTGCAAAAGTTCAGTAATAATTACTCTAAATTTGCGTTAAAATACGTACACCAAATGTTAGTTAGTAGTTTGATGAAATTATAATAGTTCTACCTTAGGAAGATCTTTACAAAGGTGAACTGTATTCGGATATCAATATGACACCGAGCTTGTAACAAAGGTAAGCAATGTATTAAATTTTTTTGTAATATGGTTAATTTAAATGCACAGTTGAAAGCAGCGTATAATTTATAACAGGTTCGGTAAAGTAAACTCAGCAATACAATGTTTATTAGTACATGCAATATACGAACAATCTGACCTGGCATTGAACGAGTATTGAACCGTACAGTTTAAAGTCCATCATCGTAATCTCCAATGACAATGTAATATCAATGATAACGAGACGAACGTAATTTCAGTACAACTACTAGTCATTTACGAGCAATCCCAGTTAATAACATCGTAGCAAAACCAAAAGCGAGACGAAACGTACACTAACAGATATTCAATTAATACGTAAAGAAAATGACAAGAACGAAGGACTAGAAAGTAGAAAAACTCAAATATGGTAAGATATATAATAGCAATTTTTTCCTATAACGTTGTTTTACCTCTGTAGATCGAAGACGAGCTCTATATGATGATTTAACCCGATCTGGTCAAATTATACTTCTTCTAAGAAACAGTACTTAATTTTCGTATATTAAGCCTGAAAGAAAGATTTCAATTACAACGAAGTTGAATGAAGCATGCGAACTTAAATTTTTGTGCAAGTAACATTTTTTTTACATCCGCATCAATAGCGATTGTATATTACTTCTATGAAAAATTCTTATACAAAAATGGTGATATACACCTAATAGATAGCAACAAGAGAAATTATCATAACAATGTATCACATCACACAAAATGGCCGCTTTAGAAGAGCCACACCCTAGGGAAAAAGCATTCAACAAAATTTTCTTATCAAATCTTGGTTGTAATAAAAATGTTAAATAGATGTATTTCCAATAAAGAAATTCTAGTATTGCATAATTAATTAACGGTATCACCATCTAGTGGTGATTTAGCAAAGCAACAGATACCTGTAAAATGTATAAATTTGGAAGTTAAGCAGAACGCAGGTACATCGCATAGATGGCGCTAGTATGAACTTTTATAAAATAAGAAAGGTAAATACGAAAAGACATAATTTAATTAATTACGAGTTGTAACGTAAATGATAAAGGCAGTAAATGAAAATATTTAAATCATTCTTTTTTAAATAAACAACTTTAGCACAACCTTCTTTTTGTTATATAAAGCTTATCAAAAAAAGGAGAGAAAGAAGAATGGATTAAACGGCACTATAGTGAATGGAATGTAAATGCACGTGGTAGGTAGTAAGAGGTACTAATATATACATATGTATATATATATATATATATATATATATATATATATATATATATATATATATGTGTATATAAATTATTACAGGAAGAAAGAAGAATGAGTTAATGATACGGTAATGAAGAAATGTAATTGATAAGTAAGTAGAATTAATGATCTTATCTGATTCTAGGTGTTTTGATGACTAAAGGTGGCAGCGGACGAACCCTATGTAGGTTTTTTTGTTGATCTTCTGAAACAGCTACTGGAGTCCTAGACGATACCAACAGCTACAATGTATGACGAATTTGATGGTGAACCAATACAACAAGAGGTGAATATTAAAATTTTGAACTATACCGAAGGAGGCTAAAAGGAAGTATTAATTGTAGCGAATAATATCTAAAGTGTTTTAACTACTTACGGACAATGGAGTCCCCTTTTCTCTTGTAAGTTTATTTAACGTAATTTAAAGAAATTTCTTTGTATAATTTCGCTTAGTTTTAGCGTAACCCGTTTTAACCAAATCGAAAACCTTAACCAACGTGAAATAAAAATCTCTTCTACAAAAGTAAGATCAAAACATCTAATGATCTGAATATCGCGACGTTCGACAAGGAATTGCCCTTTAGAAGTGGCGGAAGTGCCATATCCAGAATTCGGAAGAATGTCAAGGAAAACAGATTAGGATCTATTTAATTTTTATACCGGTAGTGACTACCATTTTAACCAAAACTTTGAAGAAAGAGACCTACTTTATTATAAATTATAATTATAAGCTAGAATTTGAAAAGATTGAATTGAAAAGATGGAATGTATGAACAGGACAATAACAAAATGTATGGTTGGATTATGTAAAATTGAATATATTGAATGAAAGGGACATTGTACATTATGAGTGGATGCGAAGTGTATATATTGAGTAAATGAGAATTGTGCATACAAAGTGAATGAAAATAGTTTGAATAAAGAAAAATAAAAATTAACTTTGGAGTATATTTAAAATTTTGATTAGGTTCAAAGACTTTGTATATCCGTTTAAAGGAACTTCTCTGGAGAAGATTGTAAAATTTGGTGTAAATTGTGTTACTACGTGCTTGGCCAAACGAATTGAATATTCAATTTTAGGAAGATATACACAAATCCCATTCTTTTTGATTGTCGGTTATGTATGAGGACAACATAGCTTTGATTACACGGTTAACGCATTCGGTTGGATTTACTTGTGGAGATAAAGTTCGGAGTAAACAATTTTAAAATTATAGGTTTGAGCTAAATCTTTAAACATTTTAGACTTCAACTGGACGCTATTATACTGTTCTTGTGAGCTCCAAAAATTAAAGTAACATTTTCTTCAATTGCTCGCACTATATGTGCTGCAGTAGTCACTCGTAAGGGAAAATCAAGATAAAATTTACTGAAACTATCGGTAACAACCAATATATAAAGGTGTCCCCTAGTGGAACGGGGTAAGGGTCCTATAATATCTGCGGAAAGGAGCTCCAAATGACGAGAAATAGTAACGGTTTTACTCAACATTAACTCTCTAGGTTGCTTTTGTTTAGGTTTTGTTTGAATATAAATAATGCACTTTCAAACGTATCGACCCATGATACTCCGCATTTTGGTCCTGTAGTAGTTATTTGAAACACGTGCTAAGGTCCTGTACGCCCCAGTGTGTCTTGCGGTAGGCTATATGATTCTGTTATTCCACCACCACTGTCCCCATCTGCCTCATTGCATTTATACTCGTACATCAATATATCTACCGTACCTATTCATCCAACTACTTCGCATCAACCTATTGATCTTAATTAAATCACCACTTTTTCCTCTTAATAGAAAGTTTTTAATCTTCCACGTTCATTCGCCATCACCTAGTTCACCTACAAAACCAAGACACATATCCGGTCCAGAGACTTCCATTCAGAATAGCAAACTTTCACTTTTGTGCAATTCAATACAACTCCATTAAAAATTCGATTGATAACGAATCGTATTTCGACGTGCAGTTGATTTGAATTTATCGTTCAATCCACGTGAATAAATGGCAATCCCAGTTGTTAATAAATATTCCTGTATTCACTCCAAACTCTATCATGATTAATTTTATTTGTAATCTTAAAACTTACATTGAGTATTATTTATATTCAATATAAACAAAGTTATGACTTACCATTTGTTGGATAATAATCCCATTTTATGTATATATATATATATATATATATATATATATATATATATATATATATATATATATATATATATATATATATATATATCACTTCACCTGAGTTCACACCACCAGTGATTTATGTAATAATTAATAACTAACATATCGACACTGAAACTAACCACGTGAATTAATCCGTAATCTTTCAGTAGACGACCACTAGAGCTATTCGTGGCGGGAAGTTCGCAATTGAGAAGGGGTCGGAAACCAAAGGAGAGTACACCGAGAACTTAATTGTGTGTTTTCAATAATTGATTGTGGTACAATTAATCTTACAATAAATAATAATTATTACTGTAACAATTGTAATAAATAAATATTTATGCAGATATACACAGATCAGCAAAACACATCCGTCTAGCAGTGATCTAATAGCAGCCCAACCTATAGTAAATATATTATATTTCATTAAATTTTTACGACCACAAAGTACGGTACAAGATACACATGTACACTCATCTAAAGGGAGTTAAAAGTCGCTACATTGTTATAAAGTTCAATAGCCACAGCACTGCACGCAGAATACATCGCGATAGAAAACGCACAAAGCAGACTAATAGGGACCGCTTACACAGTGGAAAATCCAAACATCCCAAGGAACAAGAAGGAATTTGATTTGACTTTGAGACATTTTGAAGCATCGTCCCTACAGAAACGACTATTTCTGGATATTAAAGCAAGAATTTGTTAAAAAAAATCTTAAATGGATAGGACGATTCTAGGAATATGTCGCTTATTTCAGAAGGTTGGGTTAATGTGCTGTCAAAAAGGTCTTAGGTGTTGGAAAAATTTTAAGAAATGCCTTAGACGTTGGAGCACAATTTCATTAAACTAACATTAGATGTTGGGGTCGTATGTTACCAAAAGGACTATAGGAGCTGCGGCAATTTCAACCTGTTCTTCCGTTCGGGAAGGGAATAAAATGTTGCGTTCCTTTTTTATTCCATTTAGATCTTGACGATTGATAGCTAAACTGGGTCAAAATAGATTATGATGTGAGGTTATGTATCACATCATGTGAGGTTACGTGCCATGTGTCACATCGGCTCTAATAGAGCGCGTGCACGTGACGTCACGGCAATAACAGCTGATCGGTCGTATGACACACATTCTGTTTAATGCCATTCGTTTTGTAGAGTTTTACGGTATTTTTTTTGTTTTGTGGGCAGTGTTGCGCATTTTGAAAGAGAGGTGTATTTTCAAACTTCGTGAAATGTGTGATAAAAGTAATTACTTCAATACTTTGCCAACATACGTTAAAACGCGATACTTGGACAAAATTAAATTAGTTAATAACGTAGATCCGTATTTAGTTAGTATTAGTTCGTGTTCAACAAACGTTAACGACTTTCCTAGTGTAACTTATTTTGACATTGCAAATTATCTAGTTTTTAATAAAAGTGCATACACACAAGAGGAGTTTAAAGCTTATAAAAGCCTTGATGCATACAACTTATTTCGTTGTAAATGGATTAAAACTGTGTGTAAAGAAAATTTCAAATTCTGAAAATGTTTTAATGCTTTGTGAGGTTTGTTGCTTGGGTTGATAATATAATTTTTAATAGTATTTTGCATTCCCAGGTCATGCATTCTCAGCGCTTAAATTTACCACCAGTCAGCCTTTGGTGTGTTATTAAAAAAATGGTGAAGTACTGGCAGCTCATTGTAATTGTACCGCAGGTTTGGGGAGTGTTGCTGTCATATAGGTGCTGCACTGTTTGCAGTAGAAGCTGCTGTTCGGGAAACAGAGCCAATTTCAGTCACTGGCACAAAGGCTTACTGGATAGTTCCAAATGGTAATCTTGGCGAACCTAGCGCAGTGGATGGGGTCGACTATTCTCTGCATTCTCATGAGGACAATAATACTTCAAGCACAGATAGTAGTGATTTAGAAGAGATTGGCGAAACTGAAAAATCTACTTTTTTAGAAAAATTAAGTGTGTTAAAGGATACTCCTGTTATTCTAAAAGTTACACGCCCATATTGTTTTAAGTTATATCAACAAAATATTTGTCAACGTGGAGTTTTAAACAACTTGTATGCACAATGTAACAAATCAAAGTCATTAAATGAGCTGATAGAAATGGGAAAATCAATTGATTTTCATCTATCTACCAATGAGTGCCAAACAATAGAAAGTCAAACAATGGGACAAACTAAAAACAAAATTGGTTTTCTTTTCGTGAAGGGCGCATAACTACATCTTTATTCAAAGCCTGTTGCAAAACGAAAATATCAAAACCAGCTATAAGCACAATTAAGGCAGTTTGTTACAAAAAACTTTTTTTCAAAACAGACGATTTATGGATGTTTACATCAAAAGGATGCTATAGAGGCATATAAAATTTTATGGGTCCTAAACACGATAACTTCGTAATCAAGTCATCAGGGCTATTAATTAACTCCAAGTTCCCTTGTTTTGGTGCAAGCCCTGATGGCCTTGTAAGTTGTAACTGTTGTGGATTGGGATGCTTGGAAATTAAATATCCATATTGTGTACGTGACAATAACATTGAAGAGTTGGTGCACTTTAAGAACATGTGCTTAAAAGCCAACATACTGGAAGACAATATTTGGAGTATCGACCTTGACCGAACTCATTCATATTTTTACCAAACACAAATGCAAATGTCAGTTTCCGAAAGACCTTACTGTGACTTGGTTATTTGGTCTAAAAGAATTTTTACTTTGAAAGGGTATATAGTGACAAAAGTTTTGGGACTGTGAAAGTGAAAAGCACTGTTATTTTTAATAATGTAATAATTCCCGAGTTACTTGGAAAGTATTATACGAGATTTCATCCTCTAAAACAGGTTTCCGCAAATGTGCAAGATGATGTACCTAAAGATAATGTGGAGAAATGTGAAAATCAAAGTGATAGCAACATGATTCGTTGCGCTAACAAATATTGCAGTGTACAGTGGTATTATTTAAAAGATTTAAAGAGAAAAAGAACTCCTCAGGACATATGGTACTGTGAAAAATGTGCAACATTTAAATTTCGCAAATGAGTAAATACATATAGAGTTGCACAAGTGGTGTATCATAGAAAGGATGTATGCAAAAATACACATTCATACCAGTACTTTTACTTCATTTGCGAAATTTAAACATATTTTTGAGGGGTTCCTAAACTTAGATGTAAATGTGTTTATAATAGAATTATTTACAAGTTATACGTTTCAATAATCAGTTGTTTATTATACAATAAAGCTACAAAATAAAATACAAAAATTCTTGTCTTATTAGATTTCTTAAATTTCTAAATTGATTACTACATCTAAATAATGGTAATTAAAACAATTTTCGCAAGCTGTTATTACTGTGGAACAACACTTGGACAAAAATTAATGAGGGCACAGCATACTGTGAGAATTTTATCAATTGTTTGTACTTTTTTATGTTTTGAACGGAGCATAAACATCGGTAGAGTATCTGATGTTATTCTATATTTTTGACGTAATAGCCCTATAACCCGTTCTACATGTATTCTCACATTGGCAAGTTTACGTGTATCTTCCACTTCTTTAGGATGCAATTGCTTTTTCCCTTTTAAAAAAGCTGGCATCTGCACCTCCGCCATACATAAATTTACACTATCTTTAATTAAAAATCCTGTATCAGCTAGTATGAGGTCACCAGGAAGTAAATTATTTAAAATCCAGAGTTTTCAGTGATAAATTTATCACTGGAGCGACCTGTGAACCCCTTTGAAATAAACATAATACTGCCCTGTGGTGAAATTCCTATAAAATATTTCACTGTATGGTGGTGTTTATAATGAGAAAAATGCTGAGAAGATGCCTGTTTGTTTTTTGGTTTTTCTGAAAATATTTCAAAGCAGTCTATTATTACTGTGACTTTTTTTCCAAAATTATCTTTAAAACATTCAGGCATTGTGGCATACAAACATTCTCGATCTGGCCATTGCATAAAATAACGTAATTTCATATATAGTACATGCAGTACATTTTTAAAAATTCTTCCACAAGTGGAATGAGATATATTGAAACGATATCCTAAATCAGTAAATAATAAATTTAATCTCAACGTCATCAGTGTTAATACTAGTTGTTCAAATTTAGACAAAGTGGAATTAGATGTTGTCATAATATAAGGTTCTACGAGTTGGAAAATAATTTCTAAGAGATCAAAGGTACCCTGTATAAAATTTACATTTTACATTATTTTTCATATCACCCGTGTTAAATTTATAAACAGACAATTCATTTCGAAGTTTGTATATTTGCTCATAAGCTTTTAACAACCCATACTGCAAATCCTCTTCAGTAAGTGTCATAGCTTCATTGGGATCAATTACTGATGGTGGATTATCAATCGTTACTTCTGTAGAAGTACTACACACTTCCATTGTGTGTATTGGTTCCTTTAAAACAAATCCCACTATAAGTATTATGTAATATTATACACTTATATCATCATGAACTACATGCTTCAGGCGTTTGGTGCACCTATTATATCTTTCCAGATTCACTTTTCATTTATCATAGCCCATATTTTGCAATGGTGCCCAGTCAGGATGGCACTCATCGGTTAACTTTGTCAGTTTTCCTAAAAATTAGTCTTTGTATTTACTTTACGGGAATGTTAACATCAGTTGTGGACAACAAAAAGTGAAACAACCACTATTTGTAAAATATTCTTGTGGTTACTCTGTTACTGTGTTTTGTTGTTTCCTTTTTATCCAAATCACGTGAATAATTTTACTTCACACAGACCTTGTTAAAGTGAATAAAACCTAACTTATAAATGTTTACATACTTTCCAAAAAATCCCTTGAACAAATCATTTGATACTGTAATTTATTTTCTGTCAAATCTGTTCTTCTTGTTGCTAATATCCAAGCTTGTCGTCTTCTTTGCTTTCTAACATCAATTCGTTTATTGTTATCATAAATAGAGGGAAAACGAAAAAAAGATACTTTATCTCTATTACCTCTACTACCGCAATGAGCAACAGCACAAAAATTAGGCATTATCTTAATTCTTATAACCTCCTTTTTATACACAGATATACGTATAAAATTCTTTAAACATGTATATTACAACGTTATTACTTATTTTATTAACTTTGTTACTCAATGAACATATAAATATGAGCGTTAAATGACGGTGTGTGTCCTACAAGCGATTTGACAGCTGTGTTTTGGTCACGTGCTGCACGCGCTGTATTTGTACTCGATCTCGATTTCCATTGCAATTAAAACTGAAAGCAAGTCCAATTTAACTAATTAAAGACGAAAAGTTGGTGAAGATTGTAGTTTTTCTGACATGATTTCGTTTTATTTTTACTGGTTGTCCAGTATTTTCAAAGACGTTTATTCTTGACAGGCAATATTGCTTTGTGCGTTTTCTAGCATTAAGTGTTTGGGAGATTCCAAGAATATCTTCCTTATTGTAAAATTTTGGGTGAATATTCTGTCTAAAGGACTTTGGATGTTGGGACATTTTGAAGCATCATTCCTAGAAAATTACTATAGTTATAGATGTCTGAGAAGAAATTTGTCAAAAAGACCTTAGATGATAGGACGATTTTAAGAATATGTCCCTTATTTCAAGGTGTGGTGTCAATATCCTGTCAAAAGGACCTTGAGTGTTTTAAAAGTCACACCTCCAAGAAAGGCCTTACATGTCGGAGCACAAATTTATCAAAAGAACATTAGATCTTGAGGCCATATTTTACCAAAAGCATCTTAGACACTGATGCAATTTGAAGAAACACCCTTTGGAGCTTAAATTTTGTGCAGTTTTAAATATCTGTCAAAATTAGTTTAGATTTTTGGACAAGAATCTATCAAAAGGACTATAGATGTTGGGTCAACTTCAAAAATCTGGTAAATAACTTCAGATGTGATCTTATAACATACGGATGATAACTACAAAATACCAGTAATTTAATTTGACATAAGTCAATGAAATACACTTATATAACGCACAATGTATTTTTAAATTCATCGACTTTGATAAATTACCTACTTGTAATCTATAAAAGAACTGATGACGGCATCTAGTCCTTCATTATTAAGTTGCGGCGTTTTGGACCGATAAAATAACCATGTCAGCGTTTTCTGCATTCGACGCTTTGGCCATTCGGCACTTCGGTCATTGACGGCCTAATGGCGCAACCTTAAAATTCCGCGGAAGACCACTCGGCGGAATGGTTTATGACGTTTGGGTCCTGTTCGGAGTAATGAGCGCAGTCGGCGAACTGGTCGCCGGAATTTCTGTCACGTTCGGCGTTTTGAAGAATTAAAATATAGATTTGGTGTTCTGATAATTCGACAGAATGTCCGGATTCCTTTAAAACAGGCTTATGTTATGCAAAAAAAAACGGTATTTTCATGTTGAAAAATCTGGAACACTGGAATTGGGGCAGGGTTTGTAACAAAAAATACACCCACATACCACACAGAATTAAAAAACACCGAATACGTTTCAATAGCTGCTCTATCATTATTAGCGGTCGACTAGGGCGAATTAAAAAAAAATTTCTAATATACAGGGAGTTCCTTAAAGACATGCTAATATTTAAGGGGCAATTCTTGGACCCATTTGAGGAAAAAAACTTCATATGAGCGAATGTCGTAACTTTTAAAATACAGGGTGACAAAGTTTCCAAAAAAGGAAGAGAATTCAAAAAATAATTTTTATTTTAGGAGAGAGCAGTGGCGTACCATTTTTTTCTCCAAAAATATTCAATGCAAAACCCGTACAGACGGTAAAAATAATAAAACTGTTTGTACATCAGTAAATGCATCTTGATTAATTGAAGACGTGTGTCAAATTTTATAAAGGTATCTACAACAGTATCACAGTCGTCATAAGAAAAGACTTTGATTTGGGAACTTTATCATCTTGTATTTCAAAAGTTAGGACGTTTACGATATTGGTTCATATGAAGTTTTTTTCTTAAAATGGGTCTTTAAGGAATACCCTGTATATACCATCAGCGAGTAACGATTTATTGCTTATCGGGTGAAACTGAAAGTGAAAGTGAACGTTATGAAAGTTACGAGTAGCCTAAGGGTCCTTGATCATCATTATTCATTAGAATTTGTTTGTTTTTGAAAATATCTAAACATTTAATTTTAGGTAGACCTTATACAAAAGGTCTTTCTAAAATCTTTTCCAAAATTAATTTGAAAACAGTCACTACTTCAGAAGTATGTTTGATTAAAGCATGTAGTAGGTAACGTATCCTTAATCATGTTATGAAAGTTTAGAGATTTTCAAAAACAAACAAATTCCAATGAATAATGATGAAGGACCTTTAGTCTACTCAGAACTCATTAATCTTTCATGAGTTTCACTTTCACTTTCGCTTTCACCAGATAAGAAACGAAGCATTACTGGAAATTTTCTTTAATTCGCCTTAGTCGAGCGCTGATAATGATAGCGTAGCTATTGAAACGCGTTCGGTATTTTTTAGTTTTGTGTGGTGCGTGGGTGTATTTTGTTTGTTATTTTATGGAGTATATTTGGTATTCAAATGTGTTTTAGATTATAATTTAAAAAAATGTTGTAGCCGCATATTTTGTTCAAATAGAATACTTACTCAAGTTGGAAACCTTAGTTGAAACAGACCCTATAACGGGTAAGAGCGTCTCAAGACGGGTTTAGATTTTTGGTCTACAGAGTATTTTCTTTGCTTGAGGTTGCGGTAACTATCTTTAGACCAGTTTCCTAGAAATTTGGTAACAAATTGAAAGGAAACGAACGCTGCGTTTGTATCCTGTCATTAGTAAAGTGTGAGTAGTCAATAAAGTAGCATCGAAAATTATTTCGGAAAAGAGTTGTAGTTATTTCGCAAAAAATCATAATTAGAATCAAGTAATCGACTTCATAATTTTACCGTAAGTAGTAAGCTTGTTATATTTAAGTTATTTAATATAGTGGAAGTGCAAAAATTATTAGAAGTGTGACTTGTCTGTTTGAGTGTAGAAAAATGTCCACCTCTGTTTCACTGTTGTTTTCAGTTTTTGTTCATAAAGAGTTCGTTAATCACTTGATATTCTTTTACTTCTACCCTTTATTATTTATTTTTATATGTAGGATGGATCGTCCTAAGCGTTGCTATAATAAAAAGTCAATTTGGAAGTATTGTCAAATGAGCAATTGAGTTTATGGATTCAATGAGAAGTGAAGATGAAATTTATAGTAGCGATAACAGAGTCCTTGACCCAGACTATGTTGTCGAGAACATCGAGGCTGATAGTTCAGATGAAGCTTTGAATTTTTCATTCAATATAAGTGCAATCGAACAACCAACAGCTTCTTCAACATTAGTTCTCAATGTTTGAGAAGCCGAAACAGTTGATACACAAGAACCGTTCACATCTCAACTGCGAGCGTAACAAATGCACGTTCCAAACTACCCAAGAGACTCCGATCTCCACTGCCAACAGTTGAAGCTACTGGACCATCAGTTCAGCTTACTGTGGGTGACTTTACTGGAGAAGGTATATTTGACATATTTATGAAAACCACTTTATACAATTCTTTGTGATTATTTTTACGCCCTGTGCGTTTACATGTAAACGAGGTGGCCTTTCGTGGCGATTCATCACCTTCAGCGGCTGTGAAAGAGCTCAAAATACCAATGGATTTCTTCAATTACTTTTTATTTATTATAGAAACGGTCGCTAAAGAAGCAATCTGTTGTGCTTTATAGGAAAATATAAACTCCACCTTCAAAACAACTGGCCGTAAAATCAAACATTCTATTGGGGTGAAGCGGAATATAATCAGTTTTTCCGCATCAATACACTGGACAACAAACTCAACGACCGATTCGATTCAATCCCAAAAACGGCTACACTCTGTGTCGATGAACAAATGTGCTCCACAGAAACGAAACACCATCTTCGTCAATACATGCCAAATACGTGGGTGATCAAACTGTTTGGGCTTTGAGATTCGAACGGGTTTGCTTATCGTTTTGAAGTATACAATGATGCCCGTGATAATTTTATTTTACCTGACACATCGGACCTTAGAACCACATTAAACGATGTTGTGCGTTTGTGACAAACAATTCCTAATTTCGTTCACCTCTACTTTAATAACTTCTACACATCGCTGCCACTGCTACTTTATTTAAGAACCAGAGTTTTGCAACAGTGAGAGGTGATTTTATTTTAGTAAATTTTATTAATGAAAGATTATTTGTTTTTGTATTTTTATCCAATCGTATACCAGCATGTAAGCTGCCGACTCACAACGAAGTCAGCAACAAGAATAGAGAATTCTCCACAAGATGCATGACTTCAGTCCAAGGAATAGATATTAACACTGTTTTGTGTACGCCTGGCATCTACATGCGTTGGTATTGAACCCTTCTTAAGAATCAACTCTGGTGAACAAACAGCAAAAGCAGCCCGGTATGATACAAAGCGGCAGAAATTCATCGAAATCAACTGCCCGCAAATCATTCGAGAATATAATGCTCACATGGGAGGAGTTGATCTGATAGACGCCCTTATGGGTCGACGTAATACTCGAGCTAAGAGTGGAAATATTATGATCAGACTATACTACCATATTGTGGACATGGCAGCTACGAATGGATCTATTTTATACAAACGTATGCATTCCGAGAAAGCAAATGATTCTAGCAATGTGCCTGAAAAGGAAAATCTTCTGCAGCTTCCATAACTCCGCAAGGAGACTGCACTGGTTTCCTTCAAAGAAAAACGACCTGTAGGTCGACCATTATTGGCTGAAAGTATTGATCGGCCAATAATACCACAGACTAGAACATCAGATGTTGGAAAAGAACTATTTATCAAGTTCAAGTGTTCGGTTCGATGGTGAAGATCATTTTCCAATGTTAGTGGATAGAAAAGGAAAAAAAGTGCAAACGTTGTAAAAAGTTAGATACACAAGTTGTTCAGTCCAAATGCAAGATTACCATGATATAAAATAATGTTTTTTCTCTCTTTTTCTTAATAAAACCTGTTTAATAGATAAATACCTACTTGTGTTATTTTTACATGTGATCTGGCAAGACCGTCTTGAGACGGTGTTGACTGTTTTCCATCTGGCGGTAGTTCCAGACAAATTTTTTCCTGAAAATTTAAATTTAAGATTCTTTTCCATATATTTTGTTGGCAAAAAAATATTCGCTTAATTCTAGCATTTTTACGATCTTTAGAGGGTTAAAAAGAAATTTAATCAACTTGATTAATAAAATCGCTTAAGATAGTGTCGCGCTTGACATTGCTTTAAATATCTAATAAAGCATTTGCAACTTGCCAACAATCCTCTTCTCAAATAAATCTCAGATTTGTTGGTTGTGGACTTGGAGAAACGTTCAATTCTACGAAAGATATATTATTCCAACAGGTGTAACTTACATGAATACAAACTTTTACGGAAGTAAATCCGACAGAAGGAAGTCAATTCAGTTTCCCGTATCAGAAATGGGGTCATTTCCTTCTGTACTAGTAATTCACGCCCCATACGTAGGTGGTAACTACAAAAGTTTGCTAAGTACACTAAGTGTAAGTATTCAGTAATTATGTATAACTAAAGAAGAAAACAACAAACCTCCTTCCTGTATAGAAAAGTATCTTGGATTATTTGGCTTTACCCAAAGAAAAGTCGAAAGCGTGTAATAGAGCTTTATAAAACAAATAAATATAAACTGTTTGTGATAATTATTAAACAAGTGTGTTTAATGTAGGTAATAGGTTTTTACAATATTCATTGGAATTTTTTAAACAAAGTTAAATGACTCAAATAATTTCACTAAACAACCCAAAAACCAAAAGGTTACACGGTTCACAAATTTCAACCAAATTTTCCATCAGTTTAAATTTTCAAGTACAGAGGGGGTCGTGTCTTAATCTTAGTTAAGTAAGGGTTTGATTAATTGAAAATTTAAAGTTAGCATTTACCACCCCTATCCGAGTAAACATGATTTACTTAATACAACTTCCAACCTCGTTTACGTACACACTATATTATGAATTATATATATTTATAGCTAGGTAATTACTTGATTCAACGATAAATTTTAATTACTAACCTTTTCAGGATTATAATTTTACTGAAAACATACAGAGTATTAAATAAAATGAGGTTATTACTGAATTTGACTGCAGAGGGTTTGTTGTTTGTTAATTAATTAAAATGGTTTTGGCTGCTTCGGAATACTCTTCATTGTTGCATTTTATTAAAATCGGCTATATATATATATATATATATATATATATATATATATATATATATATATATATATATATATATATATATATATATATATAGTATATATTTGAAAACTAAAAAGTTTTTGGTCATTACACGTTACACGAAACAGCAAAACTGATTTCTATGTTATCTTTTTCCAGCAAGAAGGGTGTTAATTAGGTAATACATACCTGTAAATTTTTTTTTCTAATATTAAGTCCTTCAGGTTCCTTTTTCATTTTAAAATGGGGAAATGAAAAAACTTCATTTTTTCTTTTTTATTTTATTTTTTATTCTAAATGTAAAAGCTTACTTAGTAAAACCTTTCTTTGCCTCCATTTGTGGTGTAGCTTTTCTGGAATAAATTATTGCTCGAATTAACCCGTCCCTGGCATTGTTTCCACATACTGACCTACACGCTTCAGTTACCATCTTAATCTGTTTTTCGACAGCCTGAGTGTGGCATAGAAAATTCAAAATTTCGATGTTATCGAGAATATAAACCACCATTTCTCTTTGTCAATGGAGGTTATCTGAGTTCATCTGATTTCCAATTAATCAGGTTCTAAAATTCGACGCAAGGCCAACTCTATAATGTGTTTTCTGTCATCGCCCATCATTGCAATTAAAACATTTTTCGAATGAGTAAAAAATGCATTTCTTTTGATAACCTTGTGTACAACGTCTATGCATTTGGTCGGTAAATGTCGAGAAGCTTGGATTAAATGAAATGGATGGGGCCCATACTTACAAGCTGACTTGTGCTTTACAATAAACCAGGTTGTGGCATATATCTTAATGATACACTCGGTTGATATACATATTTAATTCGTACAATGGTTCTTCTACTGTACCATATGATCTTAATATTCTGTTGGCTGTTGTTAACCAGCGTGCATGTGACAGTTTTCTTGGCTGTTTAGCTGTCAACTGGGGGGAAACTTTGCCTTCTCCTATTGCCAGAACCATTTAGTGCAGGTACTTTTGGTCTGTACTTAAATCGCTAACATTTATTGAAGGCAATTCAGCGTCAGGTTTAATTATCTGAAATGGCTCAACAGGCATCTTGCTACAGTTATTTAGCTGCTTTCCTATAGGGCCAGTAAAGCATATTGGATCGTCAGTTTTTCCATGTATCTCACGAACTAAACGACGAAGAGGAAGTTCATTACAGTGCAACGGGTATAATGAACCGGATTTCCTATGGAAACTTCTAATTGTTTTATAACACCATTCTTGAAGTCTGTATTTACTACTGTATCGTCACAACCTACTACCGCAATTTTGTTTAAATTTTCACCCAAATAATTATGAAGGGAGTTAAAAGACTTGTCTTAATACTACTGGCACTTCCGAAAGTAGGCGTCACATGACCTAAGTAAAACCTGCTTCGGCAAGAAGAACTATGTGTTCCTCAGTAATTTGCTTATTGTGATAAGCAGATCCGATTTTCTTAACTGCCAATGTCTTGTCTTTTCTCCCGTCGATGTACATTCCAAAACCTTCTTTTTGTTGTCCCATTTTCATTATAGCTAGATTTTCCTGCGTCCTCTTCTTTCTCTTCTAATTTTACTTCTGTCGATGATTACAGAAGGATCCTGGACATTTACTAAATTAAGATCTTTAAGTACAGCGTTTACCAGGAGAGACGCACTTCTATCTGACAGACCACTCCTGTCACATGCTTCAGCCAGATAAAACCAGTCCTTTTTTGTAAACCATTCTTGAAGACATTGATGCTTGTGACAATTGTGACATATTAGACTCGGTACAATCGGTAGTGCCTTTGTTATCCATTTGGTAACAGTAATCTTCTCTTTATTTACTTCCATTTTGAACAGTAGTATACCCTGAATATATGTCTGTAATTCTTTTCTCAAATCTCTTTTTCTCCAACTCCTTTCTTTCTAATGTCCTCTGGTCTTGTAAAAATCGTTCCATTATAGGAACTTTGATACACCTACACGAATCAAGAACTGAGAAATGTTGAAACGTTTTAAACTATCGTCTTTGAATATTTGAATTTTTCCAACCGGTTTATTTTTCTTTATCGCCTTATACGTTTCATTGTAGTTTCTTATTGTCTGAATTATTATTTGGTCTGAAATAATAGGAAAGCAAGCTTTTTGCCAAAGAGATTTAATATCTACAATAACTTTTTTACAAATGTTCAACACACTTGGGTCTTTGTTGCTATTATTCTTGAAAATTTCGCGATACCTTATAACATCAGAATACGTTGGAAGGACGTTGACTACAAAGTTGACTTGGTGTTCCAAATATTTCACGTCACTCGGGTTTTAGGAATTTTTCAATTCTTAATACCATTAAAAATAAATTCGGAAACACGTCTAACTCAATCATACACGTCTAACCCAATCAGACCCGTCGGTTAAAGTAATTCGGTAAAGCACTAAAACCTCTCACGCGTGCTTTCCGAGAAAGGGAAGGCGCGTGTGAGGGTGGAGGCTGTATTCGACAAGACAATAACTTTAAGTATTAGTGTTATTTTTGTTATTAAATTGTTTAATCTACGTTCGGTTTTAGGGTTTAAACATAATTTAAGATTGTAGGTTTTTATAAAAATTTTACATCAAAGAACGCAGGACTGATTTCTTTTTGTATGAATTTGAACTTCAACTATTGTCCACCCAGAGATACACGAAATAAAAAAACGTTAATTTAAAAGTTTCAAAATTAGTGGTTTTCGTTCAAGTTTTCAAATTTCACATTCAAAGGGAACTCAAGATGTCATCGCACAATGCCGATTTCTTTAAGGTTAAATATAAACTAAAATCAACTGATCTACACCCACGGATATAAAATTTCATAAATTTGTTTTATCGCTCCTCCCTAATGTCCACTCAGAGACAAAATGGAGTTACATATCGTATTCCGTCAATTTGGGGATGCTGTAGTGATCCTCGCAGGTAATATTGAGCTAAACTCGATTTGTGCCGATTAAAAATGCATACCGAATATAAGTTTTTCGTACAAAACTCAACAAGTCCTGTGACAAATAATACGCTTTCAACTTTGAACCAAAACTTAACATGTCAAATACGGTAGTACTGCATAACGCAATAATGTTACTGCAGAACTGAACATATCCACAGTCATAGCTCGGTTCAAAATGTGATGTTTACTACACCAGTATTACCTTGTGTGCAATAGCAGAATTAGTATAGTGTTCCATAGAACATCCAAGTAGATGACTGTGTACACGAATTCCAAAAAATATAAGTGTGATCGGTCTTATCGACACTAGATAGTTTGGTTAAAAGGTTGGTTGTGTTCTAGTGCCGTTTATTGGCGGAAATTAATAACTTGTTTCGTTGATTTTGTCTTAGTAATGTCATCAATTTCAATTTCTGAAACATGGCAAATCATACACGAAAAATTAGACGGAACAAAGGTTATTTTACATGATATTATTTTATACTTGCATGAATGTACGGGGCTGTGGCTTCTTCCAGAGCGACAAACTTTGTCACATACACATACAGTTAAAGCACAGATTTCAATTAAATTAAATAACTAACACGGTAACAATTTAAAAGGGCGGAGAACCAGCTTTAAAAAACAAGGCCACAATGACATTTACGATTTTTGAAGTTTGAAATGATTAAAAACCGCTGCCATAGACGAATTTACAATGGAAGTCGTACATTGTCGAACTATTCCGATTCGCCAACACTAGTGCTTCAAATGTGCGCTCTAGTAATTTTCCACAGTTTTAACATAAGAGCTAGGCATATATTTATTTATATTTTGTATATGGATGCGACATTCAGAGCAACCTCTATTGATTTGCTCTGCTGCCTGCTCTTTGCGGGCATTCTAAGCCCATAATCGATACAATATTTGAAAGCATGTCGCCATGGGGATTCTACATTCCAATGCAAAACATTTAGTGGTAAAGAGATTTTGAAGTTTGTTGTTTGCATCTACTCAAAGAAAAGTAAAGTCTTTCAAGATCAATGGATATCACGGTATGCTGCAGTTGATTCTATCGAACGTTCTCTTCCCAGACCAGAAAAAAAAACAGAAGAAAACCACATTCTGTGACAATTAATTACTTTGCAGGTATACTATGTTTTACTGTTTGCAACGTTTAGGACACTATTTCCAATTTTAGGTCCCTGATGAAGAAATAAAACATGCAAAGTTTGTCGGAGTTTCTTTAAAGCTACAAACTTTTCAAAATTTCAAATTATTCGTAATGCAAAGTTACTCAAAGAAGGTAGAGTTCCTAATGAGAAGGAGATAAAGTCTCACACCGACCTACAGATGAAAAAGAGCGCATCTGAAATTATATCGAGGCACTTAATGGAACTGAAAGTAATTATGGTAGGGGTAAATCGGTTAAAATCTACCTTTTCTGTAATTTAAGTATATCCAAATTGCACAAAATTTACAACCAAGCAAACTTAAACATGCGTGTCTTTTTTCAAATGTTTGAACGAATATTCACGGACAGGTTTAATATTGGTTTTCGATCGCCAGCCTCTGATGTTTGTGCTCTTTGCACTCGTTTAAGCAACCAAAAACAAGCCGGATACTCCAGAAAAAAAAACTTTCGCAAAATTAGATACGGGTGCATACTATAAGAGCTAATGCATTTTATGAGCTGGCAAAGGAAGCACCCCTAGTTCTTTCTCATTTTGTTTCGACATGGAACAAATTCAACCATTACTACGTACTTAAATACAGGATGCCTTCTATTATCACCAAGTCAGCTCGTTTTGCGTAGTACGAATGGACTCGAAAGATCCAATTTTCTACTCGTGGTCAGAGGAACAAGCGGCACGAGAGCAACAGAAGTAGCAAGCGCTGTCCTAAACCATATAAGAAATTTGGATTTGGAAAATGTTTCGCTCTTGCGTCTCATTTGCGACGGTTGCTCCGGGCAGAATAAGAATTCACAAACTTCATGCAGTGCTATTTTGGCTACAAAATGAAGCACCAGAATCTGTGAAATCCATCATCTTTCATTTTCCAGCGAGAGGTCACTCGTTCCTCCCAGCCGATCGAGTATTTGGACGAATTGAGAGACTCATCGGGAAACAAGCAAAAATGGTACACAAAAGGGAATACTACAAAATGTATGAACAATCTGGTTCTGTAAAAATATTAGGTATGGATTAGAAACTTTACGATATAAAGTCTCGTAAGACGTAAGACTGGTATATCCGTTGATGACGTACGTGTTGAAGATCTTAAATTCACTTCTATATTGGAATAGACGTGTGAAAGTTTGGTGAAAAGGGAAAAAAGTCCAAGAGTTACGCTTGCGGATTTAATGCAGATGACATTGATAAAAAGAAATTTACTTTTAAAAACTACTCAAAGCCCTAATCTGGTTACATACTGGTATAGAGGATAACTCTCTACTATGTAAATTCTCCATTAACATATGTTGGGCGTAGATGTAACACAGCTAACAACACGCACGCACTGCACGCAAGCACGCACGCACGCGACGCATCGAACTGACGCACGCAGCATGACGACTTTGCTACTCACGCACTGCACGCAACGCACATTGACTAAGCTAAATTATTTTCGCTACGCTAATGCTACGTACGCACGACGCACGCGCTACTACGTAACGCACACGCAGTTACGATACGCACACGCACACGAACACGCACACGCACACGCACACGCACGCACGCACACGCACACGCACGCACACGCACACGGACACGCACACGCACACGCAACACGCACGCACACGCACGCACACGCACACACACGCACGCGCACGCGCACGCCACGCACACGCACGCACGCACAAGCACCCACACCCACACCCACACCCACGCCCACACACACTCACACTCACAACACAGACACACACAGACACAAGCTCAGACACAGACACAGACACAGACACAGACACAGACACACACACTCACACACACACACACAACACTCACACACTCACACCACACATCACCACCACCACACACCACACACCACACCCACACCTCACACACTCACACCTCACACACTCACACACTCACACTCACACTCACACCACACCTCACACTCACTACCTCACACACTACACACACACTACACCACACAACACCTACACCCACACTCACACACTGCACACACACACTCACACTCCACCTCACACACTCTACACACTCCACACACCACTACACACTCACACCACACCACACACTCACACACTCACACACATCACACCACACACTACACACCAACTCACACACTCACACACCCACAACGACACTCACACACCACACACTCACACACTCACACACTCACACCTCACACACTCACACACCACACATCTACCACTCACACACACTCACACACTCACACACTCACCACCACACACTCACACACTCACACACTCACACCTCACACACTCACACTACACACTCACAACCAACACTCACACTGCACACACCACACGTCAACACTCAACCTACACACGTACACTCACACACACACTCACACTCATCACATCACACACACCTCACACAACCACACACTCACACACTCACTCTCACAACTTCCACCTCAACACTCACAACTACGCTCACATCACACTCACACTCATCGCACACTGACACATCAAACCCACTACACTCCATCCCTTCGCAATCACACTCGCACCACGCCCACACCCACACCCACACTCACACGACACACACCCGACTTCACTACTCACACTCCTTCGTCACACTCCCACTCACACCACACACCAACATACCAACCAGGCTTTACATACACACAGACTACGACACATCACACACAGCCAACCAACACAGACACAGACACAACAAACAGACTTCACACAACACACGACACGACTCGGCAACTCACACATCACACACCACACACCACACTCAAACACCAACTCATACCTCCACACTCACACGTCACACGCACACTACAACACTCACCTCACACAGCATCCTTACACCACACACACTAACACTCACACCCACTACAACACTCTCACTACACTCAACACTCAACAGGCACACATCTCACAAACACAGCAACCCACAACACTCTACTTCACACCACACTGCACCACTTCACCACACTACATCAACCTACACGTAAAATAACTTTTCACACACTACACACTCAACTAACCACACTTTACAAGCACTCACATCACATCTCACTACACCAACTTCACACGACTCACACTCACACAACACTTACACTACACATTCTTCATACACTTTTTTCACAACGCTTTACACACACACTCACACACACTCACACTCACATTACTCACACCGGACACTCAAACTAACATACCACTAACTCACACCACGACACTTCACCCACTTACTCACACTCATTTTAAACTCACTAAACTTCAATTTTACTCACACTCACACCCAAGCTTACCCAAACTTTTCCAACTCACTCAAACCACTCCACTCACACTTCTTTACTAAACTCACACACTATCCTACATGTACAAGAACAGATTTCAAACAAACAACACAGACACAGACACGACACACACTCAGACCAGTCACATCAGTCACTCACGTCCATCACAACACACTACTCACATCACTACACGCCATCACGCTCACACTCACACTCACACCTCACACTCACACTCACACCTCACACTCACACCTCCACACTCACACACTCCACACTCACACACTCACACTCACCCACCACCTCACACCACACACTCCACACACTCACACACACTCACCACACTCCACCTCACACTCACACTCCACCTCCACACTCCACACACCACACACACCACACA